>LKNJ01000742.1:0-166124 GCA_002120245.1 Maccullochella peelii
CCTCATCTTTTTAAGTGGGAGAACTTGCACAATTGGTGGCTGACTAAATACTTTTTTGCCCCACTGTATGTTGTTGTGGGAACCAGTGACAAACAGCCTCTTTTGTCGTTTAGGTATGATGAACTGTGACAGACAGCTCTCACATAAATATACTATATAAGTGGACACAGACTCAAAAGGGTCACCAAACATAATATGTCCACAATAAAGGGAAATGTATCTCATATCATCTTTTAATTCTAACATCAGTGTCATGTTTGGAAATGTCCTAAAGCTATACCAATACTGCCCTACAAATACCAGGAAGACTGTTGAATGTAACAAATACCATCTCAGCAAAGGTGGGGACTGGGCAGTTAATAAAGAAAGGAAAGACACAGAAAGGGAGAAAGATAGATTGTAGGTGATAATAATTATTTTGTTAATTTACCAAATAATCCAATTTTAAAGTCAAGAGTGTTTGGGGCTGCTGACCAGTCTTCTCGTTATCTCAACATCGTCACTTAATTCTCCATATCTGGTTCATACTGAATTCTGTGTGCTTTAGCGTGACGTGACGTGTCTGTGTGTGTGTTTGTTTTGTATGTGAGAACAAGCAAGACGTTATCTAGTCTGGACAAAGAGAGAGCGAGAGCAGAAGAGAGAAAAACTCAGAGAAAGAGAGAGAACGCCATTGGAAAACAAAGGGTGAGACTGCGGACCAATAAAACTACACAGAGCACCAATACCTTAAATCAATAGACAAAATCTACTCCCTATTTCTCCTTTATTGGATCTGTCTGTGTGGATATAAGACACAACAGTATGTGTGTGTGTGCGTGTCCCAACTGCAATCCAGTGACCACTGAGGCTTTAGTATTGAGTATTTTCAGGGCACAGCGTAATATTGAAGCACAGGTCCTTTTCTCTGCTCCACTTCTCTCCAGTCCTGTCCTCACTAATAGATACAGCTGATGTAGCCTAGTACTGTGAAGCCTTTAAAAGTCACACTATTTGGACAACAGTGTTTCTACAATATTGGTTGCTGACAGGGAGATTCTAGCTCACAATCCCCAGAACAACCTTGAGGAGATGTTTTTCAGATGGATTACTGGATGAACCGAGCTTAATACAAAAACATGTTGTCATAAAATGAATAGAAAGGACAGAATACAGACTGAACTGGGTCAGAAAGTCCAGAATGTATTTGAGTGTATAACTGTGGCAAGGACACCTTGGACTGCAAACAAGGTCAGTTGCTATTCTTTAAACGGTAACTTGGTTTGCCAGAGCCTGGAGAAGCTATTTTTATGTGCATGACGTCATCTTAATGTCAGTTCTATGGGAAAGCCACCGCCATGACCATGACCTATGGGATGGATGGTAGAAAAGGGGAAGAAGAACACCAACTCAAGTCGGTCATATGATTGCAAAGTTGGTCATGTAATGGTTAAAAATACCGTGCATTGACAGGCACTTTCGTAACATTAAGTCAGATAAATCAGAACTGTCCGAAAATAGTTTCGCAGTCATAAATACGCCTTGATATTGACTTGTAAACGCTATTTAGAAGTAAAAAAAAAAAAAAGAAGGTAGTTTTGGTAACTCCAACATGACATGAATGCAGTATAATAATGATTTGCAAAAAAAATCATATTGCGATTATTTTGACAGATATTTAGTCACGGTGGTGCAGTGGTTAGCACTGTCGCCTCACAGCAAGCGGGTTCTCGGTTCTTTCTGTGTGGGAGGTTGCATGTTCTCCCTGTGTCCCCGTGGGTTCTCTCCGGGTACTCCGGCTTCCTCCCACCATCCAAAGACACACAGGTCAGGTTAACCCCCGCGACCCTCTGAGGATAAGCGGTATAGATAATGGATGGATGGATGGATGGATATTTAGTCAAGATTTCAGTGGGAATGGTCATTTTTACATTTCATTCTCGCTGAAAAAAATATAAAGATGTTGTGATTTTTGCTGGGGTCTGTACCAAACAAGCATGTTCCCTTACGTCTGGAGAACATACTGTACATACAATAGAACATGCATACAATAGGAAAGGTATTGTTCACCTAGGTGACGTCATCAACGTTCAACCAAACCGCAGTGGGAACCCGTCGCCTGCAGCTTTCCATCTAACCACCTCAATGTGACCGCTGCATCTTTTACCATTACCTGCAATACTTTGTTTGCTGGTGTTGTGTTGAATTTCGTTCACCCAACAATTTGTGCTTCTCCTGAACCACACCGAAGCCCTATCAGACTTCATCTCAAGGCTGCTGTCTATTAGATGAACATGGGAACAGAAGAAGTCACGATATCTGATTGTTAATGGGAATCAGTGGCCGGGCTATCAAGATTAGTGTCCAGGTCAACCCCACATCACTCCTATGCTAGGGGACACACTGGACATCTCTTTTTCAGGGGTTTTCTCTTTTACTTCTTTGTTCAAGCATTGTCCACAGTATATAAAAGCCAGTAAAATGTCTTGTCTTTGAAATTGAGCTGATGCATCTCACAAGGCTTTTCCTGCAAACAATAAAATTGGTCCAAATATAGATTTTAGGCTTACAATGAGTTTGGTCGGACAGCTATTCTACCTTTTTGAGAGAACTGTGCATTATATCACTGTGTGTGTGCATGTGAGAACTGCTCAGTATTACTGGACACTATCTTGCCACTAGGCAGCCACAAGAAGGAAAGGTTGTCCCTGTCGTGTTGTTTGTCTGTTGTCCAGCCTACAGCCTCCTCTATTCACCGCTCTCACAACAATCACATCGACTGAGAAATCGATACGATCCTCCAGAGAGAAAATATCAAACTGAAGTCCTGCCATCTCTCTGTCTTTACTTGTGCAGACCAGGCTGTAGGTGATTGTGACAAAGTAACGTCATCCTCTCTGGAGGGTATGAGGGGTGATTGATGCCACAGAGCAAGAAGAAGGGAGGGGGGTCTGATCATTTGAGCTGCTCTCTCAGGATGAGAGTGGGAAATATCTATCAACATTCTGCTGCATCTACATACAGTATGAACCATACTCCTAAAAATATAAGATAACCCTGATTAAAACACGCCCTCCCCCCCCCTTTTCCAAACAGCTTCAACCCTTTTTGAAGTCATTTCTCTTGTCTATTAGTGCCAAGGGCGCAGATCTCATTACAACTTACACAAACATGGAATTTTCTCAAGAGTATTTTCTAACGTATATCAAATTATTCTTTCTCTGAAAACATGCATATAGGCATTTATTCTGTTAATGGGTAGAACAAGCAACAAAACATTCAGAGACTTTATCTTTCCTTGAACAAAATAACTTACAAGGCATCTGTCACAGGACTAGCCTACGGTCCTAGCAGTCACCAGACTCACTGAAGACGCCACTTGCGAGATACTACGGAGATGGAATCTGGGAAACGTAGTCCAATAGCAAGCAAAGGTATCAGGATGAAGTAAAACTTAATTTCCCTTAGTTTAGTACAGTTCAGACCACTGAGCAAGGACATAAACAAAACTTTCAAAACGTGTTTATGTGTGAATTATTTCAAAAGTGGAGTTGGCTTCTATTAAATATATAGTTTCAATTACATAATTTATTTAGAAATAATTTATTGGGAGAGACAACTTTATGTTTTTCAGAACCTGAGATATCCGCCCAAGATTACTCCTATACTCACACACTCTGAACACAGAATCATTTTCTCCACCTGTTAGCATTTTGTCTCTTTGAGCTCTTCGTTATGACATTCAGTAACACTGCTTATTCTTGGCTGCTTGACGATTACACTGCCGGTCCGTTTTTGCAGTAAAGACGTCAGGAGACTCTTTCTACACGCTTTCACTTGTCAGGAATTTATTTCCTCCGTGGCAGCAAAACACAATATACCGGCCATCAGAAACTCCCATAGGTTAAACTAGGCTAACTAAAAACTTTTAGCTCTAATTAACTCTAACAGACACATTATAAACACACTTGAAGAAACTTGCTAGCCTAGTAACATGAAAGCTACAAACAACCCACAATGCAACACTCTGTAGGGGCCGGTGTTACACCGGTACACTCTCCGTTAAAAAAATACAATATTTGCTGTTCTGCAATATCTTATCCTCAAATATAATATGACGGCCACCTCTTTAAATGCTTCTCGAATAAACACAGCATCAAAATTAGAGAGGAGATTTTGCCTGTGATTACCCATCACAGCTGTGTGCAAAGTAATCACTGTATTTCAGTAGCTGCATCAGCGGCTTTCCTTTGAATTTTTAAATAAACGGCTGGGGCGCAGTTCACAAAGCTAATCATATTTGAGTTCCAAAATATCTTGCAGTGCAGCAATGTGAGTGGCAATGTACAGCCCAATCTGAACCAAAAGGTGATGTTGCTTCCAAAAGTCAAATCAAAAGCAACAATGATTAATGGTGGATGCCTTTCCTTGCCAAGTGTTTTAGCAGAGTCAAGCAAGGATGGGTGACAGTCAACCAGATGGAAAACGTCACAGTCCTCCTCTGCAAAGTTTTTGAATGGCAGCCATGTCCAGCAGCGTGTACCTGGTTTTCAAACTAGCAAAACATGGCAGCTTGATCAAAACCGTTTACAGCTTTACAGCCAAATAAATTATGTCTCAGAAAATATCAGAGGCATGATATGGGCCATGTAGTTTCTGAATCCTGATTTATTTTTAAAGAGCAACTGCTAGGTGGCAGCTGAAGCAGGCCTTTTAAGCCTGTGTGTAGTAAGGACTACTGTAAAGTGACAGTGAGAGAGGCAGTCACTCCGCTCCATTCACTCTGGGCAGCAGATCTGCTGTCTGGGCATTAAAATTACATGTGGTCATATTTAGAAAAGTGTTTCACTCACCACTCATATTTGAACTGAACCAGTTGAACCTGTGCAGTTACGTGGACTTATCTGCAATGTGTTCATACCCATGTGTCCATATGTGGTATCCCCTTCTGGAGATTTTGGCCCCCCCCAAAAAAAGAGTCAGCTTTCGCAATTTCAAAATAATAAAATCAGGCAGCAAAAGTGACTACAAAACATCAAGGTGCTCCATCTTTGTTTTGCTGTGGCATTAATTGCCCGTCATACATTCTGAGCCATTCAGAGCCAGGTAACATCTAAAGGACTTCACTTCACTCGTCTGTGTCTACAACAGAGACACAGACGAATCTGATCATTTACACTTAATCACCGGATTCAGTCAAACAGGTAAATAACCATAAATCCAAAAATATATGGCAACCCAAATTAGCAGTGATATAATGGATATTAGGCTTTACTGGATACCAACCTGCCGTTCACACAGCCACTGGTTCAAACACCTAATGTCCATTTTGGACTTTGCTCAGCACAACAGTGATGCAAATATCAACCGACTTGAACTCCTAAAGTCACGTGGCAGATGCCATATCAGTCACCAACTTACTTGAATCGTCCCTGGCAGTGCTGGCACTGATCCCCGACCCATCCGTGGTCACATACGCAGGTCCCGTTGATGCACTTCCCTGAAAAACAGTTCTTATCGCAGGACTTGGACACCGAGGAGGCTTCCGTGTGAAGCACGAGATGAAGCAACACGAATACTCCAAGACTGTAGGTTTTCAAGACGTCCCGGGCGCTCCTTTTGGACGACTTCGCCCGGGTGCACAGATGTATCCCCCCAACATCATCCATGATGGACGCGGAGTGTCTTTTTTGAGAGGCTGCAGTCCCGAATCAAAAAAACGAGCTGTCACCTTACGCTGTGAGGTGATCGGTTGTCATCGGCCGTGGTGTCGGTAAGCCTACCTGTGACGCCTGTGGAAAAGGCGCAGGAAAACCGTAATTACGCACTGTCAGAACATACCGACACGGGCTACCCGCTGCGGGGCAGGACAAAGACATGAAACTTTGATGGAAACACTTTCGGCCTTACAAACACTGTAAACGCAATTCCGATAACGGATGGGTCCACCCGTTCCGAGCAACAAGAACATAGAAAAGCATGTTACGCGCTCTGCGGCGCGTCCGCAAGTCTTCCAGATAACTTCCACTGTGGTCAAGGTTCCGATGTAAACACGACCGTGACCGGATACTGCTGCCCCAACGTCAAAGGCTGCAGGCTAGCCTAATCCCGGGCATAAAATAAAACCTCAGATCTCAGATGATGGGCGTGCGCTGCTCTGCTGCTGCTTGTGCTCCCAGAGTCAGACAAAGACGTGCCCTCTGCTCGGGTTTGTTATCAGAAAGATGCGACAGTCGCGGCGCTTGTCTCCGCTCTGTCTGCTCTCGCTCTCCGGTCCACAGCTGGTTTGTGACTGGGAAACTCCTGCACAAAGCCCCGAGCATGAGCAGTACGGCCACACGGTTAAAGGGGCAGTTCTATTTAAACGCCAAAGGCACGGACACACTGTGCAGAGACAAAGCCAGTGACATTCGTCTGCAGCACCGTCTCTACGTTTTCCTATTGGCAATTTGAAGCATGTATTTAGCAGATTCAAGACTCACAATAGAAAAAGAAAATACAAAAGGAGGATTTATCTATTTTATTATTATGGAGCCAATTCAGAAAGGAGTGCAACAGGAGCTTTAGATAGATAGATAGATAGATAGATAGATAGATAGATAGATAGATAGATAGATAGATAGATAGATAGTCCATTCTCTGATTTAGATGTTGTGCCCAATAGCACCACCAAATCCCCAAAATATCCCCCAAAATTAAGGATTTAGGGATGCTATCTGGCATTACAACAAAGTACTACTTTCACGCACACACAATTTGATTGTTATTCACTGAAAATGGAAATTCAAACCGGTTACAATAAAGAGGGGTGTTGCTTTCTGTAAGGCATGATAGGAAAATGTGATAGGATTTTTATTACTGTAATGGTCCTGAGAATACATCATCATCATTCTGCTATTGGTCTTATTTGTGTTTAGAGATAAATGGCCATTATGAAACATGTTTTATAGTCTTCTGCAAACAAATGCTGTTCATTTGCATTATTATGTCATGGGGATTTGTTTGATGCTTATTTAAAACATAATATATCCATGTCCAGGGCAGGGGGAGTCAGAAAACAGAATCAGCTCTGTTGGCCACCATCCCTGGAGTGGGTAATTTCTCCAGGTGAAGGTCTTTCCAATATGCCTCCCTGTTACCTGCAGCAATAGTTTGGTCCATTTTTTGGTTATTGAAGAAACTCTTAACATCCTCCAGTAAATAACAACCCATCATTTTTCTGGGAAACTCCAACACTGGATAATATGAATATCTTCAGGGCTGGGTAAGTACAACAGTAATGTCAACATCCAATTTTGTTACCCAGTCAAGAGAAATACAGCATGTTGCACGTTCACACAAAGCACCCAAACTTCCAGAGTAGTTATGAGAAAGGGTAACCACGGGGAATGATAGCTAATAAAATTGCAGCAAAATCTTAATTTCTAACTGGAAAAATTGCTCAGAGACAATTTGGAGATTGCATAACACATCAGTATCCTCACTAAATCCATTAGAGCGAGGCCTACAAATATGATCCATCTATTCACCACGGGCCGGAAATAGTAAAAGATCTGAATGCCTGCAGGGACTGTTGGTGTCCAGTCTGCTCATCTATTGCAGAGATCAATCAGTGATCAGTGAACATGGACTAAGTTGAGTTGGGAAAGAATGTATTTAAATCAGAAACAAACCTCTTTATTTCTGACCCTGAGTTGTGGTTGCCTGGATGCATTTGAGTTGATTCAGAGACAGATATGACAGGGACATTAAAACCAGACTGACACAGCAGAGGCCTAGTTCCCCAAACTGTCCTCCTGATTTATAACTTTAGCTCACTCTGAGGGCTTTAAAGACACAAAGATATTCTTTGGAGCCAAGTGGTGCTTTTGGAAAACAAAGCCAAGATTTGCATCTGTGCTCCCCGAGGGCCTGCAAAAACATCCAGCGAGCCAGAAGACGATAATCCTAAAACCAAATGACAGACTCATCTCAGGCAAGATATTACTCTGCTGCAGTGTGATGGAGAGAATCACAAGGGATCAGCCTGAGATATTGATTGCAACAGTTATATCTGAGCAGAGACCTGGTGTATCGCAAGATGCGTGTAAACATACACTGTTGCATCCTGGAGCAAATTGAATCCAGTTGCTTAAAAAGCCAGTTTTATGACTTTGTTACCCAATACTGCTCCAAATACCCAAATTTCCTCCCACATCACTGTTGACGCTTTGTAACTCAACACAGCCGTGTTCACAGTTCACTGTTGAAGTTTCGAAACATCAACACCTGAGAGGAGGAAATTTGGGGATTTTGCTAATGGATTGTGCTAATGCTACAGTATTGGGTGCTACAGCAAAATCAAATGTGCATTTATCGATTAAATCATTTTTTGGTTAAATATAGGCTAGGGTTTGGGATAATGTTTCATTTACTTAACGCTCCACTAATCAATATGTTCTATATATTACTACACCATGTGTAATGTGAAAGGCGTCGCTCGCAGTGACAAACCTGCAGGGAATTAGCACCAACTCTGCAGGTCTACAAGGACTGTTAGGCTCTTTTATGGTAATGTTGCTCCATGTCTAGTGGATAATAGCTATTTGTTTGCTAACACATTAGCCATATTAACTTTATAAGGTGTCAGGGCGGTGTGTCTGTCAACCTACCGAGGAGCTCTTCTGCCCCTGAGTGGCCAAAAAATAACACGAATGCAGCTGTAAATAAATCAAATCACATCATATTTTAAAACTTAAAGCTTTTGCAGCTCACATGGCCATCACCAATCCACAGTCGAATGTGAAAACACTGATTACATGTTTACATGACGCGTACAAACTGGGTCGACATGATCCGCATGAGCAGACATGATCTTTTTGTATAAATACACATGAGTTTCCTGTAAGATTAGGCCCCTATCACATTTCTCTTGACCTGACTGAATCGAAGTCTGATCATAAATAGAACTGTGTTGAGCTTCAAAAGTAATTGTCAGGTGTGAGAGTGTTACTGGGAGCTACGACCCAATCAGGCAACATGTCTTCATACCTAATCAACAACATAGGATGTTCGACATCACATTGCCCTCTAGAACGACCTATATAACATCACCAGAGCTTAACCAGAAGGTTAGAGGTGAGGTCTGCTCACTTAAGGTTAAAGATTGGGGCCAGTATGAAAACTGCAGTGTATGGTCCCATGTCAAAGTCACTTTCTCTGAGAGAATTTAGGGAAAAAAAGGTTGATTATGGGGGAAAAAGATAAATGAATGTATGAAGAACGGCTACAGTGACTGCATGGTGTTCAGTCTGTTCAGCAAACCAGGGAGCATTTGACACAGCAAAAAAACGATCCATCTTCATCAGCTAAATATGATTAAGACTGATTTTATTGTCATGGGTTTGTTACTTCATACAAGCATTAAACATTAATCTACAATACTGAAATATTTTATATCCACCTCTATATGAGAAGCCATCCAAATTCATTTTAGTCACTTACTGCTTTCGCCACAGTTTTGAATCACATTTAGCTATGAGCTAATAACTCCGGTTGATTCGTTTTTTAGACTCTATATTATCTGACTACAGCAGGTATTCTGGCAGCCAGCCTCTTTTTGAGGAAACAGCTGGTTTATTGCAGGCTGGCTTTTCCTTTCTACACCTCTCATGGGACACACAGCACTACCTCCTGCTCGCCACGGCACACCTTGCTGCTGCTGCTGCTGCTGCTGACACACACTTCTTTCTTTGCCCTAATTTTGCAGCTCTTTTGCCAGCAACAAGACCATCTGCCTTGCCTCTAAATTAGGAAGAGTATTTATCAAATGTCTTGTGATGGGAATACCGATCTGTGTTCTGCTTTGCCTTGCAAGTCGAGATAAATGACAAGGTCAAGGATATGGAGATATGCACCTTTTTTCCACATCAATATTCATTAACTTACTGCGGGGTTATGAGGTGGAAAATGAATTGTTTGTAAAAGTTTGGTGTCACAAGTGTCAGTATAATGAGACATGGTGCTGCGAGAAGGCCTTTTCTGTCATCTGTAACTAAATATATTCATCTTTGGTGGTGTGTCTGACTAAATACATGTGAATAAAAGTCATCTAACACTTGTCTACTTGTTCTTCTTCAACATTTCCAGTCTAAAAGGCCTGATGAACACAAGCTGCTGCCCTCCTCTGTGCACAAATCTACTAGTTTAAAGCTCAAAGGGATAGCAAACAGTGGAATTAAAGCCCACTGTTAGCCTGTGGGAAATTGATTTGGCTTGTTATTCCTGCTGCTTGAATTGAATTCTATTATAGATCGTTTTTAACCTCCTCCCCAAGGGGCAAAGTAGGAATATTGATTGGCTTACACAAAGAACCCACTGTGAGGAAAATGAAAAAAAGAAAAAAAAAACTAATATTGATTTTTGACAGTTTGTTTATAATTAAATAGTGGAATAACTAACTGCACCGGAGGGACGTGGATGAATGAGGATTACGAGGATATGCAGAATGCAGAGCAGGTACATGCAATGTCATTGGCTTTCTGCTCATCATCTTTCTATCCCTGCTCATATTAACGTCTTTCGCTGCCAGCTGCGTGGTGTTTAATAGAGCAGATGAGCCGTAAAACATGTGTGTAAAGACTGCATATCAGGGCCATTTTACCAAGACTAGTAGAAAGAGCACCACACACACACACACACTAAAACACACAGATGTAGAGAGAGTTAGTGGGTGGCAGAGAGAGGAGAATTAAATGAGCCTTGGGAAAAGATTAAAAACAGATTATAATTTTTGACTGATGTTTGGCGGCCCCTGCTGTTTGAAGGCTGCTAATGCAACTGATACAAAAAGATACTGTTGGACCCATCCATAGTTTTATTCACAAATACACAAAAAAAGTAAAAAAAAAAAAATCTTGTAAGTGGACCTTGTGATGAGATGTTTTTTTTAAATCTTTATATTTATTTTGATTAGATTTCATTCTTGGTTTGAATTTGATTAAAATCAAACAAATCAATGTATGGAGAGGAAAAAGACATTTTCCTAAATGTATGTTATGACATGAAAAACAAAGATCATGGATGATGATGATTGATGAAATGGTTATTTTTAGCGATGCAGGGTCTTAAAAGGAAGACGTGATTTTAACCAAATGAGAAAACAAGTTAGGACCCCCTCTAGTTAGTGAGACATTTGAGATGTTGAAAATTAGGCGACTGTCTAGTGGATTGAGATTGAATTTGCGAATTAGTTTGAAAATAAGAGATGAAATGATCTGTACGACTTCCCTCTCTGGATTGTATCTTCTTTATTAAAATACATATTTTGAATACATTGATAACATAAATGTACTGAAGCTGGTGAATTCAATTCCAGCCATCAATCATTAGAAAATGTAATTTGAGAAATTTAAGAAAGCTCTCTCTTGTTTTATTAGTAACTACTCCTGTAACTATTTGGGAACAATCAACTGTCTTTTCCTCCTCTATGTTGGGAGCGTCCTCTTTGATTCATAAAAAAAGAATTTTCCTGCCATTCCTGCAACCACTCAAAGTGGAAAAATGTTCCTTTTAAACTTCAGAACAGAGATTTTCCTGCAGCAACGGGGATGTTACAGTCCTGGTGTGGCCATAGTTACGGTTGTGAAGACGACTACAGTATGATCCTGTCCGCTGTTGCCAAGCCATGTTCGTTTGATTTAAAACAAGCTGAGTGAGATGGGAGAGAAGGCAGGACATGGCCGGCGTCCAGGGGATTTCCTCAGCCAGTGATTGATTCCTATCTGCAGAGCTCGGAGACACATTGGCTGATGCGCTTAATGAGAAAACAGGGTGGAAAAATGAGAGACAGAAGGATATTGTTGCTTTCAAACAATGGAGAAACACACAGAAAGAATTACCTCTGTACCCGTAGCCTCCATACACTCATAAGAATATTGTTTCTCTTAGCAGCAGAGGAAAAAACCAGGGCTGTATACAAAAATGAAGCTTTTCATTCACTTTTTCTGCATCAGGAGGGTAAAATATGCTTTTAAGACTATAAACAAGAGACCGAACTACCACCAAGCTTACACTAGATGGGCCAGCAGCTCTTTTTCATTTTCCTGAGTTTAACGTACTGGGTCCACATTCCCAAATGCTTGCTTTTCTTTGTTGTCTTTCTGTAGTTTAAATTGAGAACATCCAAACAATCTGCATGGTGATTAATGTCCCTCAGAGGACACATTCAAAGTTTACAGTTGGCCCACCCCTTCAAAGCCTCAACATGTTGATGCTACAGTCTCTCACATTTTGATGTGTCAACCACAGGTGTAAGTAATAATGGCTAAATGGAGCAGACCCATCGTCTGTTATTAGTTGCACCTGTGCTTTCCTTGCTATGACAAGTAAATATATCTGCCATGGAAATAGCCCATCCTGTTCACTATTATCCTCTGATAAGAGAAATAAGCAAGACATTAAAAAAAACTTAAAAGATCTAAGCTGTTTCTTGGACTAAACTGTCTTCAGCACAGACGAAGTAAGAAGATCAGCCTGAGGGACGAATCTGCAGAAAATTCACTTTCATCTATTAAAAAAAACAACTCTCCAAAAAGTCCTGTCAGATATTTTATCTTGTGAATCTGAAACATGACAAAATGACAAAGTGAAAAAAGTAGAAGCAAGCAGATTAAAATGGGCTGATGTTTTCAGCTGAACTTTCATTCTCCTCTGTGTTAAAGGTGGTGCAGTTTCTGGGTTCAAATCCTGCAGGAATCATCATTTGTCTCCTGCACATTTTCCCTTCTTCCTGTATTTTCTCTATTAGAGTCCAACCAAACAAGCAGGAACGTTTATGTTCTCATGCGACTCTGGAAGAGACATTTATGCTGCAGTATGTATCACTGAAATTAGAAACTGTGCCTTTTTGACCAAACTTGATCGTTTTTGAAGCTGGTACCTACAGGAGTTGATTTATGCTTGAAATGGCAAACAGTCACCAGGAGGGGTCAGCAGTGCTGAATGAGTAAACGTGCTGAATAGTACAGACGAACATCCATGCAGCTGTCTGACATAAGGTACAGTATTTCTCTCATACGGTTATTAAAACTGCATCCACAGTGTATCAATACTCTCTTCACATTTGTTTTTAACTGTATAATTTGTCCACATCTCAAATAGACTTGTTGATGGCAGATTGTCAAGACATTTTAGCTGTAGTTTTTATATTTTCTCGAACTATAACTGAATTTTTTTCAAGTTTAAGTCACAACATTTACAGAAAATACAAATCTGGCAAAGCATTTTGTGATCATGCATGATTAAAAACTGTATATAGTCAAATTTTAAAGGAAAATCAGGAGATAGAGACATATATGTATATATATATTTATATTAACTGGAAAAGAGCCAAAGGTGGTAGACACTTTACTAATACATAAGTAATGTGTAGGACTATAGAGTGTGCTTTCTCATTTTTGAAACCTTTACAATGAAACAGTGTTCTGTTTTGCTTAAATGGGGCCTTAATAACCTGCCAAAATGTATAATGCTTTGTTAAATGCTCACTCTCCATGATGTGTTGTTGAATTGCACGCTGCTTGAATGCAGATAATGACAGAATACTATCTGTGCAGATAAATGCGCTGCTCCTTTGTGTAAAATTGTGCAGTGCTGTTGGCCTTGAGTCTGTCTGTCCCAGCTCTAATGTCACTAAGACACATTCCTGAACACATGGTGAGTCTGATCACCCAGCAGTATTTGCTGTAACGTTAAGCAGATGTCTGACCCGTCATCTAACATTGTTTCAAGTAAGACATTTTTGCCACGTGTGTCTCTGGAGAAACACACACAGTTTCATGTATGTAGTCCATGTTTCTCTGTTGTATACATAAAGCATTTGTCTGTGCAGAAAAAATGCGGAAAATCAAATTCCTCTGCTGTCTGCCATGTCACATGCTGTCTGGCCTGTTGCATTTCATTTTTCCCTGGTGGGTATTCAAAACATTGATTTTACAGTGGTAAAGAAAGTGGATTTTTAAGACTCATGGTATTGTTTTTTCAACATTCATGAAATTGCTGGTAAAGATTCAAATCTTCCAGTCAATCAGTCTTCCAGGTGACTCTCATCACACACTGAAACAGAACAGAACTTCATCTTATGTGTGGATAAGCCCCAAATATTGCTCATGCTCCTCAATCATGCCTTATACAGCAGCCTGATTACGACGTTAACCATTTAAGTTGCAGTATATCTAAAGTAGTATAGTAAATACTTCTGCCCTCTGAATTCACAAACTCAAAATTGACCCACAAAATTTGGCGATTTGACTGAGCTGTTGTTAAAATATCTGGTTATGTGTGCATCATTTAAGAGGTAATAATGGTTTTAGCTATTTTTAAGAAATTATTTTTCTATATGCCTACACAGTGCTGCACACAGCATGGCCATGTGGCTAATACAGCCTGCAATAATGTCTTTGAAATTCCAGCATGCCTCATGGATCACATATTCATCCCCTAAGGTCGCATCTTTTATGGAGTTGGCAGTTAACTGAGTGGGTGAATGGGCTTCATGTTGCAGAAAATGCACTTCACACCTGTTTTCCTGCAATTATCAACAGTCTGGCGTGAACAACTAGGAGCTGCAGCGGTGTGCAACTCTGCCCCACATGAAGAGCCTTACTCAAGGGCACCTTGGTGGAATGTAACGCGTTTTATTTCTCCACTCGTATGTTCACCCCGCCGGCCGTCCCCCCTCTCCTCGCCTCTCCTCTCCTCTCCTCTCCTCTCCCCAGCTGCTCCTAAACACCTCCCCAGTCCGGGTTGCGTCGCACTCCCCCGTCTGTCACACCAGGCTCCGAGAAATCTGACGTGTTTTTCGCATTTCCTGCACCACAGAGAGACGGAGACCGAGCGCAGTGTCGGGGGGAGGCAGCCAGAGGTATGTCCACTGGAAGTTAAGACCAACAGCAGTGGGTGAAACCAGGCCGTGCACCGAGCAGCTGGAACCCCTACCTACCTACCTACTGCCAGGATCTGCCCCTCCTCTTCGCCGCTGCTGCGGTTGTTAGTCGCAGCGGTCCGGCACGAACATCCCCGATGCGCCGCGGCGACTGCCAGCAGGCATCTGGAGCCTCCCAGCCCACCACACGGTGCAATGCAACACAGGCTAGTGCTTCCAGGCTGCCCCGCTACAGCTAACGGAGTTTTTAGTACCTCAAAGGTGAAAACCATGACAGACCGAGTCACATCTGGGGCCTTTGCTCGTGTGTTTTTGCTAACTCGCGGCAGTTGGTAGCTTCATGTTTCTTCCGTGCACTTCTAAGGAAAGCTTCCCGGGTTAACGCTCGCTTCTCTGCGGCTGCAGTTTAATTTTGGGGGAAATTTGTAGCCTATTTCGACAAGTGTAGACCAAAAACCAATTCAGACCAAAAACATGTTTTAAGAGGCTTCATTGTTGGCGTTTTCTCCGTCATATTCAACTGGAAGGATTTACAGTGTCTGCCTGGAGGACCACCGGTTGAACAGAGCCGTTATAGAGACCGTTTCAGGACTTAATTGTTTTGAAGTGGTTGAGGAGTAAAGGTGGGGTGCTTTCACTGTCAGCAGTTCACGTATCAAGTGTTGGGACCGTTTCACCCACCATGGTTATCTTCAACGGGCAGCTGAAGATCAAGATCTGCGAGGCTCTGAACCTCAAGCCGACGGCTTGGTCCCTGCGTCACGCCGTCGGCCCCAAGACCCAGAGCTTCCTCCTGGACACGTACATCGCCCTGAACGTGGACGACTCCCGCGTGGGCCAGACCTCCACCAAGCAGAAGAACAACAGCCCCGCGTGGAACGACGAGTTCACCACGGAGGTCCACGACGGCCGCAGAATCGAGCTGTCCGTCTTCCACGACGCGCCCATCGGCTACGACGACTTCGTGGCCAACTGCATCATCCAGTTCGAGGACATCCTGCACAACGGCAGCAAGCACTTCGAGGACTGGGTAAGGCAGTGATGTGACACCCTGAAGCACGCACAGTGGGGCAGATGGTGGGGAAAGTAGGCTACTCAAACCCCTTACCTCTTTAAAGGCACAATAAGTAGGGCTGGAACAAACAATTATCTTCATTATGGCTATTGTTTTCAATTAATCAATGAATTATTTTGTCAATAAAATTTCAGAAAATAGTGAGAATACCAATTAAAATTTAACAGACTTCAAATAGCTTGTTTTGTCTGAGCCACACTGCAAAAGCCAACAATATTCAATTTATGATGATTTCAAAGGAAATCTCCAAATTCCCACATTTGAGCACGGCCAGAATAAACTTTTAGCAGGGCTCAGGGAAAATAATGTTTTCGGGCCCCTTTTATTTAGGAGTATGCACCATCTGAGCAGCATATAAACTAAAATAAAGTCTTAATTCTCGGTTTTGACAATCTCAGGCAGGGCCAGAAGATTATCTGATAATGTAGGACCCACCTTAGTCAATATTGTACTTTTGTGGGCACATATTTAAAAACAAATGTGCAATTAATCAAATTGACCCCTGAGAACTTGTTGCTTTTTGGGGGCCTTGAGGGTCTGGGGTCCCAAGGCGGTGACATGTAATCCAGCCTTGCATCTGAGAAGCTTGAACCACTGAAAATTTGGCATTTTACCTCGATAAACGATTAATCGCTTACCATAAATTGTTGATTAATTTGCTGTGGATCAACCAATAGATACATTGAAGATCGTTTCAGCGCTACTCCGTTGCAAAGAAAAGTCCTGCATTCAAAACTGTGCTCGGACAAAAGTAAACAATTACCAGCAGGGAAATGTGTCCTGTATGGAAGCCCATTCCTGCTAGGGGACAAGAAAGATGATAATGTTAGGAATTATGAGCTATTACGTAATTTTTTTGTAGTATGACATAATATCTCATAATATTGACTTACAATCTCACATTACTGACTCCATAGATCAAAAATTTGACTTTAGTATCTCATAATTATTCCTAAATAAGTTGAACATGCTTCTTTAAAGCAGCATTAATTCATTTTTTTAAATTAATCTCCGGCTCTTTAGCTGCTAAATATTCCACTATGTTCAGCAGGTAATGACTTAATGGTAAAGTGAAACCAAAACAACAAACTCAAGAGATGCTGAAAGGCTCCATCACATTGGTCTGTGGGCCGATTTGAGTATGAGAGTGTCTCCAGCCATGGTGGATTTTAGTCTTTCACCACACATACAGATTGATGCATCAATAAATGAAAAATACAGATTTCAGCTTTATTAAACTGTGAAAACTGATGTGAATTAATATTTTACACATGCATGATTTCTGTAGAGCAAACAATGTTGTCCAGCAACACAGTTTGGCAGATGCACAACACGAGTCACTGCACACACACACAACGCGCGCACACACACACAAACAAAGACAGTATAGATCCTGTTACCTTTGTTGTGCACTTGTTAAATGAACCAGTGACCCACAGTGGAGCCACAAAAGAGGAGAGAGTGGGTGTGGTTAGGCCACACACACACACACACACACACACACACACACACACACACACACACACACAGCAGCAGCATGAAGAAGCTGTTCATTGTTGTCTGAAGCTGCTGAAGCAGACAGATGTTTGAGTGTATTATTGATGAGGCTATCAGGTCCATGAGAGACAGAGACGGAGAGAGAGAGAGAACAAGATGAAAGAGAGGGAGATGATAAAACGGGGAGTGTACAGCTCCAAGCGTATTCCTCATGGAGGAAATCTTTCAAGACGATGAGTTGTTCACAGTCAAGGCTGGAGGAGCTGTGTGATGCTTCGTGTTGTTCTTGATTAAAGATTTTGGAACAAGTTGAAAGCGACTCTTAGTGGCCACTGATGTTCTGATGTTCTGGTGGGTTTAATTATCATTTGTGCATGTTAAGTCTGTGACTATCGGCATAATATGAGAAAACCTGGTGAAACCTTCTACTAGTTCTTGTGGAAAAAAAGGCAGTGTGTCAAGTTCAGATCCCTGCATATTTTAAGCCTTAAGGAGTTACCTGGATTTTTTAAAGGCCTCTCACTGATTTAAAGCCAAAACACCCTAAAACTGGTGTCACTATCTAATCCGTTTTCATTCACTGGAATGAAATGATTTTCATGATCTGCCCCCTCAGAGCTTTGTGTTTGAAAGAGCATGTTTCAAGGCGCACCCATGGGCACTCTAGGTTGAACATGTCTTGACTTAAGCTGTATTATGTCATCGCAGACAAAGAAAAACTTGACATCACCCTGAGGGAACTAAACAGCCAGTGTAGTTTCCCAGTGAGTAATGCTAATGTAAGCTACGGAGAACAGTCTCTCATGAATTGGGTTTTCATCCTCTTCAATAGCCAGCAGAGCAGTTGCAGAGCCTCAGACCCGTCCCACAAAGCAGTGCACATATACTGTACGTCTAGCTCTGATCCAGGACATTCCTGGACAGTTTAGGACCTGGACATTTCAGTGACTCAGGCATTCGTGAAATTTAGGGACATTTTTTGAAAATACCAACATGCTGTATGGACGGCAATGTTCTTTGTGACGAATAAGGCTGGTGGAAAGCAACACAACATGATTTACTTGGGCAGAGAGGGGACGACTTCCATTAAAGGCAAACCATGTACTGTAAAAATCAAAGATGGCGCAGGAAGGTTGAAGCTGTACAAATTTGAAAACAGTCTTAAAGACAGAAATAAAGGTGTGAATTTATTGTCAAAAAGCCAAGACTGCATTAAACCAGAGCTTGTGAGAAATCAACATTAGCATGCTAATGTTAGCTGCTGCTAAGCACTAAGCTAACGCTCAATTCATCTTTCCTTTAGCTTGGTGTCTTCTGAATCTGCTCGACTGTGGCTCAGACTGAGTTCAGAGGTTTGATGTGTTATTGTGATGGTACATGTTGGGCCAAAGAGGAAATTTGAGAGGAAACAACTGATGCAACCTTCACAACAACTGATGTGAAGTGTCTTGTGTCAGGGCTAGTCACTAGCTAGCTATGTGGCATGTCAGCAAAAAGGAATGTGCTGAAATATTTTGATAACATGACGTATTACATTGCCATTAACAGCTTTCTCCCGGCAATGTAAGAACTATCCTTCAGTGTCAAAAAGCCAGTTAATACTAGCCGTGATTCCATAAACATTTTGAAGTATCTTATTAGAAAAGCTGTATGGAAACGGCAAAATTTGCTAAAACTTCCTCAATTGTGCAAAAAATTGTGCAAAAGCATTTTTACGCTCGCTTGAGGTGGTTTTTGCCTTTGTTGAAAAAGGGTTGGGATATTAGAGTTGGGAACTAAATGGGATATGGAGACACCTTTGCCAAATAAGTTCTGACGTAGCGAACATTTAACTCCCATGACTGATGAGCTGTTTCTGCTGAACCGTTCCACATTAATTTGTCTTCATCTGAACATGGCCGACACCAGCTGACATGAAGGAACAATTCAAACTTGCCCAATAGAAACTAATTCCTGAGGACCTCTCTCCATGTTTCTCATGTAGGTGGGTTAGATGGCCAAGGCCACTTGTTTTGTTTCCTGTTCGCAGCCTCTACTTCTTCTTCTACTCTGTTTACTGGCGGATTACAGCCATGCGTTAAGCGTAGCCTACACCGCCAACTTCTGACCAAACTACGCTTTGCAACGAGCAGACTTTAATTGCTCCAATCCAGTTGATGGAAACGCACCTAATTTGCATTTCTTTTCAAAAGTTTGCTTAAAAAATAAAAAATAGCTTGACAGTTGAATGGAAACACAGTTGGTGTCTGTGATTGAAAATACTGTGTGACAAACTGTCTTTATGAATCTGCAACCGTCTCCCATATGTTACCTTCAGATGAGTAAGGCACCACTAAAGAATACATCAACATGTGCTGTAGGATATAAATATAAAACCTTTGTGTGATGTGAGCTCCTAATTTCTCTGCTACCACTGATGCCCATAGAGTGTTTGAGCATGAAAGCAAAGTGCCATGTGTTATAAAGAATAAGATATCTAGTTTTGATTCTGTACCCCGGGATAGTTGGCTAAAAATAATGACAGAGACATATTAGAGGAGTTTAAGGAGATGATGGAAACATAGGAATACATTGGAAGTGGACCACACAGTTCACTATGGATCCAGTCTATGGAGTCTGGCCTGTTTCTTCCTTTCATCCTCTGACCTTGCCCTAGCAAAATTTCCCTGGATTTGTAGGATGTGCTTAGAAACCTCTCTGACTCGGTCTGGTCCAGAGTCAACAAATAAAAATGTTTTTGTAAAGTTATTCTTTCCAAATATAAAGCTTATCGCGCTATGTACAGGGAGACTATTAATCTTCTGTTCAGTCAGTTCAGGATGCTGGCTCTCACCAAAATTCATTGTTAAAATGAGAATATCTCACGGTAAAAAGATGATATATCTATGATGATATTGTGAAAGGAGCTGACAGAATGCTCCTCTGACAATATGAATGGAACATTAGACCTTACCGTTGGGTTGATGGAGAATCACTTGGCCTAAAATCAGATTTAAAACAGTGCTTCTGAATACAAGACTTGATTTATTTGTTATTTCTGGGCTCAAGCTAGGTTGCTGATTTGTGCCTGGTAAGTTCCCATACAAAATAATTTTTTTTATCCTTGCAAATATAAGAGGCTTAAAGAAAGATGTTGTCTGTTTTGGAGAATGATAATCAATTAAATTCCATTCAATTCAAATGGGCTTTATTGACATGAGAAACAGATGTTTACATTGACAAAGCAAGTGTGAAAAGAATGCATTATATTCAGTACAGGTGACTCAGTCATAGTTTATTTTTGGAACTTTGTCAGGTGAGCTGCACACTGTGTCGCTCTGCCCACCTGCCTGTGCCAACAAAACAAGTCTTCCAGGAACAGAGACCTTCCCACAGGGAAAGTGGTTGGTCAGCACATTATTGTATCATATTTAATTTATCATGTAGCACGAGTTCTCCCTGTCACACAACATGGTGTAGGCTTTTATGTTATCACGGAGCAACGTGGTTCTCATCACTTAATGTAAATGACCAGAGGGGCTATAAACTCGGGATTAGTGATGAAACAATAAGTCGATTATATTACATTTGGCTGACTAAAGCGCCTTTCGATAAGTGCATTCAACTTGAGAGGAACAAAATAAAGTATGTTTGTCAAACAACAGAAAATTAACAAAAAAATGTTTGTCAGTTTGGAAATTCAAATAAAAATCCCAACTGTTGTAGCTTCTCTGTGCTTGGGATTTTTTTTTTTTTTTTTAAATTGGCATAACTAAAAAGCACTCAATCTGTTCATTTAATGTTGTCAATTTGGATTTTAGACAGAAAACAGGTTTACGAAGGACAGAGTAAAAACACTACTGCACCTGAATGCTTCACCAGCTCCCTGTTCTCATCTGTTGTTTGTGTGTCTGGTCGCTGCTTTCACATCCATTTTGATACTCCCTCTCATCTGATAACACTTTCCTCTTTCCTTTAATCTTATGTTTTTTAAATTTTTTTTTAGCACAGACAAACTCTGTATTCTTAGAGAGCTACACAGAGTGGCCCAGCAACAGTGCATACAATAGTCTCATTATCCAAGTTCACCAAGTAACACCACAGTAGCGTTGCAGTGCTTAGTCAATTAATCGATTAGTAGATCGAAAGAAAATTAATTAATTAAAACTATTTTGATAATCGATTAATCGTTTCAGCCATTTTTCAAGCAAAAATGTCAAACATTTGCTGCTTCCAGCTTCTTAAATGTGAGGATTTGCTGCTTTTCTTTGTCATTTATGATGTAAATGAAGAGTCTTTGGGTTTTGGACTGTTGGTCGGACAAAAGATGCAATTTGAAGACGTCACTTTGGGCTCTGGGAAATTGTGATGAGCGTTTTATTGACTAAACGATTAATCGATAATGAAAATAATTGTTTGTTGCAGCCCTACACCACAGCATGTTGAGTTGTGGGACTATTTTATCATTTTCTAAGTGTTTTCAGCTGAAAAGGTTTAGGTGGCACTGATCTGTTCTCACTGAATCTGCAGGTGCTACAGTATCTTCACTAGCTGGGGAATAGAAGCACCAGTTGGTTTTTGTTGGAAATTCTGTGAAGCCAATATTTCAGTTAACAAGAGCGTGTGAACAGAAACCTTAAACCTTGAAATGTCACTGTTTTCCTGCAAGCCTGTACATGGCCTGTTGTCAGCAGAAAATGATACCTGGCCAAGCCCGTCACATTGCTAGTCAACCAAAGTACACACACACACACACACACACACACACACACACACACAATAGTGAATCCACATCCCAGAGTTTTGAACTGATTATTCAAGCAGGCGTGAAGAACAACGATATGAAAATGGTTGTGTAATGGATTGTGCAAAAATGTTCCGGAGCGTCAAAGTTGACTTGATGAAATGACAGCATCTGGGCTTTCATTGGCTCCCTCCATTTGCACCAGTTACTGAACTGACCCAATAATCAAACATGGGCACAGTGGGGATGATTTCCAACATTAGGTGGCCAGTAATCACACTTCACAGAATCTTCATTTGAAGTGAAGATTATCTTCTTGCAGTGTACTATAGTTTGCCTAATCGATGGGAGAAGCACTCGACGATCCAGTGCTTTGTCCAATATCTAGTCAGCTTTATCTTGTTTTTCTTATTCTTTGATCAGGTGAAAATAAAATAAATGCCAATTTTAAACCTATTTAATTTGGCCAAAGTTTTGCAGAAAAAAACAATCATTTTGGTATTTGTACCGGAATTTAGATATTGTAAAAGACACTAATCGAGAAACATTTAAATTGACACCCAGCACAGCTCATAAGGAAACATTATAGAGGCCATGTTACTGAGTGAATGCTTAAATACATTAATTTCACCAATAAATACCCTAAACAGAGATGTTGCACCACAAATCAAAATGTAATCAAACAATAGGATGAACAAAAGGATAATCAACTATAGGAAGACAAAACACAGAGTCCGAGAGAGCAGTAACCGAGCCAGACCCGAACCCAACAGGCATTCTGTTTTTTATGTCCTGACCCAAGCCCGACACAGTTAATGTAAGTTGAAGCAATTGAAAATGCTTCATACCGTCGATTTCATGGTTTTTGGTAGTTTTAAACTTCCCCAATGACAAATTTTGTTGGACACCTCCATCCTTAGGCTACATGAATATTTACCGCCTGTGCGTTGCGTTCACGCGTTGTCACATAAATAACAATCCCCAGCACTGAACAGGAAGCACCATGTCCGGCTGACGTGACCGAACACGAACATCATTTCTAAGCCATCGGGCTCGGATCGGCTACCCCTAACCCCCCCCAAGAGCAGTGACCTAAGCTTTGACTTAAGGGCATTTTTAAGGTCAGCTGAATAGGCATCATTCCAGCTTGACTTTGATGGGTAAAAGCACATGTTTGTGTGACTAACAAAAATCCGTCTGAGACCGAGAGAAAACGGCGAAGGAATAGAAGAGAAGAAAATGCAGTCACTGGTGTCCATGAGACATGAAAAGGAGATCAGATTCCCTAAATCTGTCAGGAATTTCTGCTCTCGTCACAACAGTGATTTCATGTGTGGGCAGCCGCCTTGTTAGAACTTGTCATTAAAGAGAGAAGCGGGGAGAGGGAAAACAAGCGTTTGATTTTACTACACAACAGGCAGCGAGTGAGGGGAGGGAGAGACAGACAAGAACAAGACAGAGAGGGTGTTGACGTGTTGTCTAGTTTTGAATGGCTGAATGAGGGAGCGATGGGGGCGCAGGGTATGCTAAGCTTGTGGGTGAGGCAGCAGTGTTTGATCTCGCCAATATGCATGAATTTAATCAAACTTAAATGCTCAAAAGCATGTTTTTCCAAGCAATAACACCAAATTGTTAATTTCCAATCAAACATTTTGTTCTTGTGTAAAGGCATGAATCGTAGGTGTGAAAGTATGAACAATGGTATGTAGAATCAGTCATACAGCCTTAATGCATATCCGGTTGGCGGCGTAAAGGACTATACCAATGGTTTTGCATGTTTTAGCCCATAAATCATGTATGCTTTACATCACTTTTGTCATTTTGCAAACCATGCTTCTGTTTTCTTAGAAGCTTTTTTTTTTACCATTTCAGGCAGCCACTGGTCATCTATTTCAGTATGGTATGAACATCTATGAGACTGTCTCAATAAGGTTTTGCAGTGCTTAAATCTCAAACTATTAAAAATGACAAAAGTGCTTTTTCAATTGCTGTTTAGTATACTCCGAGACTTACAGCCTTAATGATACTGTAACCTTATCTTTATTATCCAAGCTAGCACACAGCTAAGATCAGCCTAGCAGGTCAGGACTAACTCTGCTCCAGGGAGGTCTGGGCTAAAATTAGTCCAGAGCTAAGAACAGTCAACATTGTCAACACAGGTGAACCAGGAATAAATGTCAGGTGAACTGGAGTGAAGATACTGTAAATATAAAGCAGGATGAATATGTGTGTGTGTGTGTGTGTGTGTGTGTTTGAGAGAGAAACCTGAAACTGGTTTTGGTTTGCAATAGTCTGACAACATGAAAATTCCCCCTTTTGAAACCATGACAGCGTTACTCTGGCAAATGTAGAAGTGTCCCTTCTCCTCTGTCTGAGCCTCGTGCTTAGATTTTAGTTTTTTTTCATTCATTTTTTCACATTTACCTGATCAACCCGACAACTGCTGGAGATGTTATGCAGACAGGGGCAGGTGAAGGGGAGGATGGATCAGATGAAAGCTGACGAGAATAGAGATCACTTGTTTTGTTCAGTGATATTCACAGCTCTTCTCATAGTTTCAGTTAAAGTTCATCAGGCTAAGTGGTCTGCACACAAGTACTTCCCTCTCAGCGCACACTACATGTTGTCACATTCGGGTGAAAAAGAGATACTTTACATAATTGATTGTCTTTTAAAAAGGTAGTGAGACCAACATAGATACTTCAACATGTAACAGCTTGTTCCTCTTTCTCTCTCTGTTGTTCCTCTGTAACTGTACTTTCTCCCTCCCACTCTTGTCAGTATTGGTGGTGTTAAGGGTGTGATCTGAGCAGTGTGTACAAGTTGTACCATCTTAACATTGATTTGGAGATACTGGATGGATTCAGCTTCTGGTGATAAAACTTTCTCTCAGCCATAGTGGATTTCTATAAAGTATAGATATATTTGGTTATATTTTTCTACTACAAAGATCTTATTAGCCATAGATCACACCACACAAGTTTGCAGACATAATAATAATAATAATAATAATAATAATAATCTTCACAAATGAACACCACTTTTATGATTTTTGAAGCGTGAATGCAATCTCCAAAAGTAAAAAGCTAACGTTATAAAGGCTATAAAGGAACTACACCACAGTTGCATGACTTCACGTCACCACCACTAAGCTTCCAGCTTGTAATTTGATTTTGCGCCCTTACCTCTTCTACAGAAGCCTTTGGGAAAGTTTGAGTTAGAATAGTTTAAGAGTATAAAACCAACGAGGCTGTGAAGGCGGACGAGTGAGTAGATGAGTTTCTGTGTTCGGCGTGATGATGTTTAATGTCCCCGACAACCTCTGTAGTCTCAGTTAGCCGCTTGTTAGCAACCGCCTTTTTTAAGACACGTAAAAGCCTCAAAATTCACGAGTGGTGTGTTTACTGACGGATTTTATGTTGTAGAACAAAACATGAAAACTTCTTCAGCTTGTGTTAAACCACAGACCTTATTTCAGGCATCAAACCAAAAACCCATTCAAGAAACCCACTGACTTCCAGACGAGGGAACAGGAAGAGCTAACATGCTAACTCATTTCAGGGTTTTAGGACTCCTGCAGCGCCCTATAGAGAGCCGAAGTCATGACATCTCTTCCGGTCTAGCCTCTGAAAAAACAACAATATTAGATTGTCCTTATCGTCCTTATCTAGACACATGAAGTGAGCCGCACTGATGAGAAAGTCTCTGTTCCAACGCTGAATTTTTTGTTATTAGCGTAGTTGTAAATGTCAATGGGATTTTGATTGAGGTTTTCTTACTTCTGGAACATACATGTCAAGTTTAACAGTCATACCAGCCAACAAATTAATCTCCACCTGGACCATGACACAAATCACAAATCCACTAATAACTTTTAGTCCCCCTGTACCTGGTGATTTATGTTGTTGTTTGCTTTGTCTTTTACTGTGTTTGGTGATCTGTCCTCTGATATGTACTCCCACTAACGGAGCACCATGAGTGTACTGTGTATGACCTGTGTGTGTTTGTGTGTGTCGTCAGGCTGAAGGGGGTCCTGGAGCAGATGGACCGAGGTGTCGTGGACCTGCAGGAACTCCGCAGGAACCTGGAGCTCGCTGCTGCCATGTTGGACGCTGTTTACACTGATGAGACCAAGTAGGACTGAAGACACTGATAGATAGATAGATGTTGTCCAAGCTGTGACTGACAGGTGATTGTTTCTGTTCTGCAGGCGTCTGTTGGACACTGAGGACGAGCTCAGCGACTTGCAGGTGGAGTCGGTGCCCAGCGAAGTGCGTGATTGGCTGGCATGCACCTTCAGCAGAAAGATGGGTGTGGCCAAGCGCCGTCCCGAGGAGAAGCCGAGATTCAGGAGCATTGTCCACGCAGTGCAAGCTGGGATATTTGTAGAGAGGTAAACAAAAACAAAGTATTAAAGTATTATGGCGAGTTCTGATATCTCTGAAGGTTTTTATCTTTACCAGCTAACAAACATTAGCTCATTCTACAAGGACAAAAACAAAAAGACAAAATCAGTGTTCAAAGTATATTAAAAGAAAATTCCAGTTTATTTCAACCTGGTGTATTTCCCGTAACGGTGAACATTGTGACTCTATGGGTCGTGCAAACTTTGCATTCGCCGCTTCTGTTGTAGAGATTTAAGGAAACGAGGACTCGCGCAAAACAGCATATATCGGGGCGAGCTGCAGGAGCCTCCTACAGCTTTCAAACTCAACCTCACCTGAAGTAAACACAAAGAAGCCACCTGGAACTGGAACTGCATCGGGACCTACATCTGGAGAAACATGCGGCTCACATGTTTTTTTGTCTGGGTCTGTTTTTACCTGGTTTGGGCTCCTTAGTTCCAGTGAAAGGAAATCTTAATGCTGCAGCATACAATTAGCGCTGCAACTAACGATTCTAATCTGTCAATTATTTTTCTGATTTATCATTTTGGCTATAAAACACCAGACAGAAGTGAAAATGCACAAAGTCCAAGGTGACATTTTAAAATTTTGTCCAACCGAAAGTCCAAAACTCAAAAGATATTCAGTGTACTATGATATCATATACGACAAAGAAAAGCATCAAATCCTCATGTTTGAGAAGCTAAAACTAGGAAATATTTGGCTTTTATGCTTGAAAAATAATTTAACCGATTAGTCGTCGGCGATTAATCTTCTGTCGATCAACTAATTGATTAATCGGCTAAGCTTCAGCTCAACATACAATGATATTTTAGACAACGGTGTTCTTTGTTCCTTTCCTGTTTCAACATGACAACATGTCCCCGAGCACAAAGCGGCTCTAGAAAGAAATGGTTTTCCCATTTTGGTATGAAAGAACTGGTCTGCACAGAGTCCTGACCCGAACCCCATCCAACACCTTTGGGATGAACTGGCTGTTGGAGCAGCTGTGACTCCTGAAAGTCCAGTCAGATGATCTCAAACTGAAGATCAACGCGTTCAGATCTTCTGAGTTATTTTGGTCTTCGGCAGAAATCTGCAGCACCTGAAGACGGAACAGAAAATCAGCTTCTTCAAAATAAACATCAGAAAACATCCGGCCCGACTTCACCGCAGATGTGATTACGAGGTCGAACATGAAGTGTAACGATGTTAGCGTGCAAGCTGGAGATCATATAAGGAAACTATGAGGTCCAGTATCATTAGAGTGCAAATGACTCGCAGTGATAGTGAACGGTATCAGTTCATCTGCTGCAGCTTAATGACGCATGAAATCAAAAAATATCTGCTGCGGCACTCGCTGTGTGTGTTTAGAATACGGTTGCCGTGGCGACCAACAATCCATCCTGGTCACAAACTGTGGAGGAGGGCGGCTGGAGGTCTGCGCGAGGAGCGTTCATATGCATGCCACTGTCTGTATCTCCATGTGTGTGATTTGTGCATGATATTTTTATCTCTGTGTGTGTGTGTGTGTGTGTGTGTGTGTGTGTGAAACCAGGATGTACAGACGGACGTCCAACATGGCCGGTCTGACCTACCCTCCCACGGCTTTGACAGCTCTGAAGGTAAAAACAGTTTTATATACGGCAGTCCTATCTGCAGGAAGTGACATCATTTTATTATTTATTTAATAAAAAATTAATAATTGAATAAACAAAACAAATCAAATCAAATTGAACCTTTTCAGTGAGTCAGTTCCTACACTGGAGGACAGGAAGCACACGAGGGAAATAAAATAAAAAATGAAAGAAGAGTTAAAGTTAACGAAAGAACTGAGGAGGTGGGGAAGGAAAAATATAGTCTGTGTGTGTGTGTGTGTGTGTGTGTGTGTGTGAAGACATATGTTTCCCCCGCAGGGCTTCCTGTACAAACAAAAAAGAAAATTTAATTAAACAATAATTCATCTGCAGCCATTTCTCACTCACGCAAACTAAATATAGAACTTTTGGGAAACAACACTATAACTCATCTTAACAACTTAAAATGTAATTATGATCTGATGAAAAATAATAATCATTAATATAATTGGATATGGTTATATATATATATATATATGTTATCACCACACTGCCCCCTACTGGCAAAAATCCTGCATTACACTGAATGACATCTCTGTACTGTACGGTCTCATATCCGATGTTATTCAGTGTTTGAGCTGATGATGATGATGACGATGATGACGATGATGATGATAATGATAATGTCACTGTAAAGTCTTACTGGTTGTTTTCCAGAAAGTGGATCAGTGGTCGTTTGATGTTTTTTCCTTCCACGAGGCCACGGGAGACCACGCCCTCAAGTTCCTGGTCTACGACCTGCTGACCCGCTATGACCTCATCAACAGGTTCAGGGTACACACGGCTTCATATCGTTAACACCTGTGGGGAGGGGCCTAATGTCAGGGTAGGTGGGGCCTAATGTCTAGGTGGGCAGATCTCTTTTTGAAAAGGTTCAGGGTGAGCGAGGACTAAAGCTGAAATTTAATCTTTTTTATTCCCCAAAACCACCAACAATGAATTGATAAAATGTGAAGCTACAGCCAGCAGCCGATTAGCTTAGCTTAGCACAAAGACTGGAAACAGAGGGAAACAGCTAGCCTGGCTCTGCCCAAAGGTAACAAAATCCACCTACCAGCACCTCTAAAGCTCATTAATTAATACGCGATATTTAAATAAAAAAAGACAGCCGAGCTACAAGATGCCTTGGGTCCTGGGTGACTCAGTATCCACACAGGCACAGCGTAGTACTCATAGTACCTGTACTACCTGTGGTACTGTGTCCAGATCCCGGTGCAGGCCCTGGTGCAGTTTGTTGAAGCTCTGGAGAACGGCTACAGCAAACACAGGAACCCCTACCACAACCTGATCCACGCCGCTGACGTCACTCAGACCGCCCACTTCCTGATGCTGCATACTGGACTGATGGTAACACACACACACTGACATCACTTGGTCACATGACAGTCAAGTTGTGAATTAACACACTCAGCTAACTGTGTGTGTGTGTGTGTGTGTGTGTGTGTGTGTGTGTGTGTGTGCAGCACTGGCTCAGCGAGCTGGAGATCCTTGCGATGGTTTTTGCCGCAGCGATTCACGACTTCGAACACACAGGAACAACCAATAACTTCCACATCCACACCAGGTAACGTAGACAGGAATATAATCCGATTATTCTATAAAGATTATCAAAGCATCTGTGGAATCTGATTGGACAGTTTAGCCTAGTTTAGGCTAAAGCACATTTCATCCAATAGTAGAGACATTTCACTCAAAACATCAAATGTCAACCTGATGGTGGCGCTAGAAGAAAAGTCTTAACCATATTTTAGGAAAAAGGTCACTTTTAAGGCAATTTTTTTTGTATATTCCAGATACCCCCATTAATATTCTATACATTTCTATTTGAGTAACGTTATATGAAATGTCAACACCACCAAACCAGCAGTGTTTTGGGAAAAGGTCGGTACTGCGGCTGCAGATTAAACAGCTTTGGTTGCTGGATCCTCATCTGACGCTCCAAAATCGAAACAGTCGGGGCGTCCAAGGCAGTTCATAGTGCTTTTGGTGCGCGCTCGGCCATTTTCAACAATAGGTGTACTTCAAAATGCGTGTGTCAGACACTTTCAGTGCGTTTGGGCCTTTAGGATCACTAAAGTCAGTAGGATTCATCCTCTGGGCACAGTGGACGTCTCTACCAAATTATATGGCAATCCATCGAATAGTGGTGGACTGAGCAACGTTGTCATCACTACTTTAAGCCACGCCACCGAAACATTTGACCGCCAGCGTCTGATTGGGCGTTGTGTCTGTCTGTCTGTCAGATCGGAGGTGGCCATCCTGTACAACGACAGGTCGGTGCTGGAGAACCATCACGTCAGCGCCGCCTACAGGCTGATGGCAGAGGAGGACATGAACATCCTGGTCAACCTGAACAAGGACGACTGGAGGTGCACACACACACACACACACACACACACACACACACACAGAGCTGAGGGCTCTGTCATGGTGATTGATCACAGGTGATCATGACTGCATGTATTGATTATTGGCAGGGAGCTGAGGGCCCTGGTGATCGAGATGGTGATGTCCACAGACATGTCCTGTCACTTCCAGCAGATCAAGACCATGAGGAACGCCCTGACACAGACACTCAGGTCAGTGCTGCAACCATGACCTCTGACCTCTAACCTTCAGCCAACACACATGGGTCTGGGTCTTGTTTTAGCTACTATATTAGTAGAACAGTATAGTCCTGGTTATAATCTATTTATTAATAGATTCATGAAGGAAATGTTTGATATAAAAAGTCTTAAAGAAAAGTATTAGTTCTTACGGCAGCGTGTTTTTCACATATTTTATCATCATTTTGTCACAGCCAAGTACCTTTAAAGGGAGATAATTCTATTTTTTTTATTAAAATGCAATATTAGATTCATTAGCAGCTTCATAAAGAGTTGTCTGTCACGCCTCTTCCACCAACATGGAACGGGTTCTGTTCCGGTTCTCGCACCTAACTTTGAGCCGTTTGGAGCATTTCCACCAAAAATAAATTGGTTCGGAACCAGAAAACTTGGTTCCCAGCTGGAACCAAAAAACAGCAGGTTTTCCTCAACATGAAGTGTGAACCATGACATCATCAGGGGGCGTGTCCTATTCTACAGGTTGGAGAGAGAGGATGGAGAAGGCAACACTGGTCTCTGGTTACTATGGTAACAGTCTTCTACGTCTTCTGATCATTAATAGTTGGTCCAAAAACAAATATCTGTAATAACAGAACAAAAGCTGCAGGTCATCAGTGAGATCCGCCATCTTGCTCCTGCTGTTTACTTCTGTTGGGCAACGCCCATCTGATGAAGACGAACAGATCATCAGTGGGAGTTTGGTCAAACGGCCAACATAAGGTCCTGCAGGCTGCTGAACCAGATTGGTCTGTCTGTAGGAGCTTTCACAGGAATAGTACTGAGTCTGAGTCCAGCTTCCCCTCTCTGTTTGGCAGCCCTGTGTGTGTGTGTGTGTGTGTGTGTGTGGCTCACGCTTGGATGAGATTTTGGGGAAGACGCTGTCATCAGCCTGTCAACACGCTGGTTCTGCTTGTGTTGCAGAGAAGGGGATCTGGACTCTGCACACTACGAACACTGCTCACCCAACATACAGGAGACTGAAGCAGAGCAGTCGTTCTCCTTTTCCTTTAGCGTATTCACATTAAGGTTAAATGAGATGTTGACCCTTTTGTCCCGTAAAACTGAAATGTTGCTTTTCTTACTTCACTTAGTTACAGTTTATTATTGAATGACTTTCAAATTAAAAGCTTGTTGTTGTCTCTCTCCAGTATAGACAAAGTGAAGGTTTTGTCTCTGATGCTTCACGCTGCAGACATCAGTCATCCAGCCAAAGTCTGGCCGCTGCACTACCGCTGGACCCACAGTCTGATGGAGGAGTTCTTTAGACAGGTACACACACACACCTGCACATCCCTAAACCCCTCCTCCAAACAGTGATTTGTAGCTTAGCAACAGTAGCAAGCCACAACAGGTCTGTCAGGCTTTGGAAGTGCTGTACATGGAGCTGTAGGAGTTTGGAGGGTGGTGCTTTTGTCATATTAGTCAATCAATCAATCAAAATGTATTTATATAGAACCTTTCAAACAAATCAAATGCAATTCAAAGAGCTTTACAAGTGATGGACAAAACGTAGGATGTTATGGATTTAGAGACAACCAAGACAGCATAAAAGATAATACAAGCAATCAAAATAGCCTAACAATAAAAATAAAATCATGAAATACACACAAAATAAATATATAATAGTTAACAAAATAAAATAAAATAAAATAAAACAAATAGATAATGATGATAGTAGTCTGATAGGTAGTCTGGTGCAAGGTCATGTAGTGCCTTATAAACTAATAAAATAATTTAAAAATTAATGTGAAAACTAACCAGTGTAAAGACTCTCCTTTTGGTCTCCGTCAGCACTCGTGCAGCAGAATTTGTAGTTTCTTTCCAAAACCAAAAATTCAAGAGCAAAAGTGTCAGATTGCTTTTTATCTGTTTGAATTGACACCGTTTGCTTTGCTGTGTTTATCACGCTCAAGTGGCAGAAAGTGGATGTAAAGTGGAGTACACCTTGTTCACGTTGCCTTGGTGACTGTGTCCTTTCCAGGGAGACAAAGAGGTGGAACTCGGCCTTCCCTTTTCTCCTCTCTGTGACCGCAAAGCCACCATGATCGCCCAGTCACAGATAGGTAAGAACAACCATCAACCAATAACACCTAAGGAACACAGGCAGGTGAGGAGAACCATGAACTAGTAACTTAGTAACTCAGTAGTAGGACTTCACCGTGGACTCCTGACAGGAGGCTGACAGTGCATATTCATTTTGGTTCAACAGTGACACCTGCTGGTGGTTTGAAGAGCTGAACTCACTCTCTGATCTCTGAGGGACGGGTCTGATTATTAAATTAGAAAAAGAAGAGGAACTTATGTTTATCAACTATTCTGTCATCCTCCTACCTTTCCTTCTCTCTTCTCTCCATCCCGTCTGGCTGCAGGTTTCATAGACTTCATCGTGGAGCCGACTTTCAGTGGTCTGATCGACACAACGGAGAAGGTGATTGGTCCTCTGATAGAAGAGGACAGGAAGGCCAGAGAGACCGGAAACAGGAGGTCCAGGTACTACTACTACTTTTGATTAAAAGTAATCACAGTTCCAGTACTGCCCGAGACATACTTACTTAAGTGTAATAAGGCGTTTTCGGACCAGAGGAACTTTTTCACAGTTCTATGAACAGTTAGAGGACCCCTCCCCTTTTTATTGTGTTCGCACTGCAAGAACTGGGAACGATCATATGTTCTTAGAACGCCGTTTTGAGGGACTTTTTTAGCTCCTACTTCAGAGTAGGTACCCTCCCAAGCACAAGAGGAACCTCGAGTGACGTAAGTGTGCGTTGATTGGTCGAACACATGAGCCAATGCAGCACCGGCAACCGCCATCTTTAAAAGCCGGTGTAAACAACAGTTCGTAACTGTAGCCTTAAAAAAATGAACCAAAACACAGACAAATGGAGCGACAGTGAAGTCCAGGCTTTATTGAGCGTATATGCGATGGGGGAAATACCACGCCATTTTGACTCGTCAAAGCAAAATATAAAAATCCGTGAGAGACGTTGGTATACCAACAGCCAGCTTACATCTCTTCTCGGGGGAGTTCCCCAGCAGGCAGTTCCTCTGGCCCCCCTTTTACACCAACATGGAACTGTCCGTGCACCTTATTTTGAACCATTCGGAGCATTTCGACCAAAAATAAATTGGTTCGGAACCCGAAAAGTTGGTTCCCAGCTGGAACCAGGAAAAAAGGTTTTCCTTGACCTGAAGCGCGAACCATGATGTCATCAGTGGGCGTGTCCTATTCAACAGGTTGGAAAGAGAGGATGGAGAAGGCAACAACGGTCTCTGGTCTACTGTGGTAATCAATCGATACGCCATCTTGCTCCTACTGTTTACTTCTGTTGGGCATTGTGCAACGCCCTCTGTTGCTGACGCATCCTTGATTACAGTGGTTCCGCTCAAATCTGCTAGATCGCACCGCGGTTCAAGAACCAGAATTTGGTGGAAAGAGGGCATCAGGGAGTTCCCAGAACAGTTTGGTCTGAAAATGCCTATAGGAGTAAGGTTGGGTAATAAAAATCGGTTTTGAACCGGAACTTGTTTCACTGTAAAGGCTCGTATGGACACGAAACTTTCCTCATTGAATCGTCAGTCCAACAGATGAGCAGCTGTGTTAGAAAATATAGATGCGTTTTCTCCACAGATCCTGATTCTGGCACTCAAACTCAGGATATTGGCCGAAACCACGTACCAATCTGACACCAGTACTCGTTTTTTTTCTTAAATGTAAAATCTGCAAACGTCTCTGTGTGGAACAGACCATGAACAGCGTTACTGGAGCTGTGAACAGATATAGACTGTGATAAATGGGACTCGAGAGTCTCTGCTGCACTCGCTGTCCTCTGTGTGTCCTCACAGCAGTAAAGAGGCTTCTCTCAGGTTAATTACATGCTACTTCATCTCTTCACCAAACCACTTCATCTGTGCACAGCTGCGTCTTTTTTCACAAGCCAAGACCGGCCTGCTGAACAGCGTAGCTCCTGCAGCAGTGTTCTTTAACTCTGGTTGCTAAAAGGTTGTTGTGAATAAGATTATTTTAAATGCATAATTAATAAACGTAATAAAATGTGTCCTGTAAATCTTTGTTAACGTTTGCTAATCATGAAAGTAATTGTCAGCAGTTCCTGTTTCACATTAAAGCACTACCACTGTCTTCACATTAGATTAGAATTTAGATTAAGACTTTATTGTCCCAGAGGGAGAGTTTGTTTTCAACACAGAAACACACAGAAGTTCACTTTCACCAAATCAGTTTATAGATGAGGCCATTGTCTTATATGATTGGACAAAATATGGAACATGTGAAGATGTGATGACCCCTGGTTCATAACTCTGCTCTGTTCCAGTCTAACAGGAAGTGGCTCGGTTACCGTGGAGTCGGTGCAGAGACACAGTAGTGGTCGCTACGGGAACGGTGACAATGGACAGATGGACTTCTCCCTGACGGCCATCGACCTGCCGGCTCTGAGACTCCACCTCTCCGGCGTCATCGCCAGCAACAAGGACAGATGGAAAGAGCTGTCTGTGCACGGTACACACACACACACACACACACACACACACACACAGTGGACATATAGATTATGGAAGAAACGTGATTCTCTGTGAAGTTTCCTGTAACTTAAATGTCACTGTGTGTCTGTTGTGCACAGAGCTGGCCAATAAGGAGCAAGAGGAACGAAGGGAAGCGGAGTCTAATGTAAACTCAGACATCCAATCACATGCCTCACCCAATCACAGTGTCCCTGACGGACACACCTCTGACCAATCACAGAACTCAGACGGCTCCCCTCCTGATGAAACACACGCTGACGACAAGTCACCTGACCACATGCCTGCAGATCACCTGACCTGGAACGGTACGGACGTGACATCATATGTAAACACTTCCTAAACCTTTTAACTCTCAGTGAGCTGACCTGTTGCTGTGGTAACCGTTGCAGGGGCGGGGCCAGGGGAGGAGAAGGAGGAGGACGCCGACGAAGTGCCTGAAAACGCCTGACGACGCTTCACGGCGAACTCACCACTGTATCTGACCGTGGCATATCACCATGGCAACAGGCGGCGCGGTGCAGTGACAACGAGAGTTCAGACTCTTCTGTTTAAACACAGCAGCTGACTCAGTGGCCCCTCAGTGGCCCCCAAAAGGGCCACCAGACCTTATGTTTACAACTGACCGTGAAAATATCACATTCAAAGTGACGACATTCATCAGATAACAGATGCTTCTTAGCAGCTTCATGGTCCATCCACAGTGGCGACAGTGTTTTGTGATTTTTTTTTTTAGCGACTCAGAGGAATAATGTGAAATAAGTGGAAATATCAAAATTTAAATAAAAATGAAGACAGACAGGTGAAAACCAAAGAGCGTGCGGTGGCTGAAAAGTCCTGGTTCATGGCTAAGGCGGCTGAATGTCTGGAGGAATGAGACCTGGAGCTGTTAAGAAGCGGTTGTGGAGGTTTTGTGAATGAAGCTGAAGCTCTTATAATATGTCAGGGCTGTGAAGAGTGATTTCTGCTCTGTTCTCTGTTCTGGGTTCAAATGATCAAGCGTGTTGTGCTTCTAGCCACGCCCCAATGTGTGACGTCAGAGCTGTCAAACAATAGCCAATAGCTTTAGGGATGGCAGCATCGGTCGGTCGGTCCACCACTTTGGTCCAGATTAAAATATCTCAACTATTATTAAATGGATTGCCATGAAATTTTGTACAGACATTCACGGTTCCCTGAGGATGTATCGGATGTATCGCTGACTTTTCCTCTAACACTGCCAAGAAGTTATTTTTTGTGGTTTTGAGTGAAATGTCTCAACAACTATCAGATGGATTGCCAAGAAATTTGGTTCAGGCATTCATGTCCCCCTTCAGCAGGTTCTATATGTGTTCTTATATTATGTGTTTTTGTTACGTATGATCTTTGCCTATCTTTGCTTTTTATTTTGAAGCACATTGAGTCTACGCCTGTCGTATGAAATGTGCTATATAAATAAACTTGACTTGACTCAGGATGAATTGTAATAACTTAGGTGATTCTTTAGCTCTTTGTCTAGCGCCATCATCAGGTCAGGCAATCCCGTCAGCCTCAGCTGTACTTTGTGCTTAGTGCTGAATATGCTAATCTAAGATGGTGAACACGGTGAACATTATACCTGCTAAACATCAGCATGTTAGCTTTGCTATTGTGAACATGTTAGCATGCTGACATTAGCATCTAGTAGCCTCACAGAGCCGCTAGCATGTCTGTAGACTCTTAGTCTTGGTGTTACTTGATTGGTTGGTTATTTATACTTTGTTTCCTGGGATGGTAGGGTAAAACTGGCATTGTTTTTGCTGTACAACCCTAAACATGTGTTCAGACTGAACGCAAAGCAACTTTCAGAGACGATGCGAGATAGCCAATCAGCAACTCACTCACTCAAGTTGATGCAAACTGATGTCTGTGCAAGTTGAAAACGCTCATGAGCACTTCATCCTGAAGTGTGTGTGACTCTGCTTCACTGGAAAAATAAATCCCCAGGATGTGTTGAATCATGTGAGCGTGACCAAAAGGAGCGCGACCACCTATAAAGGTGTGTTCAAATTGTTAAAAGTTTCTCTTGTGTTATTTGCATGAATTTGGCTGCTGGAGTGTTTTTGCATTCCATGTGCAAATGGCCAATGTACAGAGCTAGCTGTGGCTGTTAGCTAGCTAGCAATATGTATCAAATTTGTGTGTGTGTGTGTGTGTGGATTGCTTCTGTGTGTGTTAAGGCGAAACCCCTCCAGAAAGTGGCTCAGCAGAGTTCACTGGTGCGTCCTTGTGAAAAAGGTGATGCTAGAAGCCTGGTGACGTAGTGACTGTTTGCAGTGCTAGCTGGCGAGCTAACCACTAACTTGCTAGCTAGACAGGAACTTGCTAGCGCTAGTCAGTCGCTATAGCTTTTCAAAGACACGGTGAAATAAAAAAAGACATTTCCCAAGTTCTCATCCTGTGCCCCTGTTTTAATCTTTTCTCCACCTGTAAAACATAATATTTTTGATGACTCGTCCTGAACTTTGGGGCATTTATCCAATTAAATATGATTACAAACCACACTCGACAGTTAGCTTGTGGGTCATAGTAGCTAGCATAGCCATCATAGCAATGATAGTAGGAGGAGGTGTGTGTTTGGATGTCAGTTGGCAAAAACATTGTTTCCTTTGTTTTGTTTCATTCCCGTTTCCACCTCTAACAACACTGTTGCAGGGGCGGAGCTGAAATCTGATTGGCCCCTGAAGTGGACCTGTTCGCTTCAGAACACTTCATTGGCTGAATCCCGCCCCAAGTTTATTTGCTGTTAGGTAGGTTTTGTGGTTATTTAAATTCATAAAAAGCCACCAGAATGCAGGAAATGAACTGTCTAATACTGAAATTTTAATACTGGCCCTCAGTGTGTAAAGCATGGCCCCTTTGTGGCCCCTGCATGGGTGAAGGAGGTGTAGGTGGAGTCCAACAGGCCTCTACAGTTCTGTATCGCTCAGAGACGTGAGAGAGATTCAATCACATCTGAAGGATTTGATTTAAATCCCTCACGTAACTATAGCCTGCCCACATATTCCAATTCACTCAACAGTACGTCACATTAAAGGAGCTAAAGATGCCGCTTCACGTAACTTTAAGAGATGTATTGCTATGACATCACTGGTTGGGGCGTGGCCAGAGGGTCAACACGTTTGACAGTTTGAACCCACAGAGAGCAGAGCAGCTTTAAAATGGGACGTCAAAGTTTACATGTGACCACTTTAAAGGAACGTTTTTTACAACATGGGTCATGTTGTTGTACTTTTGGCCAATATACCCATCGGTTAGCGTAACATCGTACTCGCCACCGTCATTGTACACAAAAATAGCGGAATTATCCTTTAAATGGACCTCTGTAGACGGTTATAAAACCACGTTACTGTCTCTTCTCCTGACTGTGAATAAAGAACAGTGCCGTCCATAATATCACTATGGTGACAAGGGCGACAACAACACCAGTTTCTATAGCAACGGCCAATGAGCTGAAGGGTGGAGCCAACATGGCCGACAGTTAAGACTCTGTAGATCCTCTGAGCACTGTGTTTGTTAATGCAATGTGTGCTATAGTCATCATGTGCTCTTTGGCTGTGTGTGTGTGTGTGTGTGTGTGTGAGAGAGAGTGTGTGAGTGTGTGTGTGCAATGTATACTGTACAGCTGTTTTCTGTATTATTGTATTAAACATTCAGAACTCCAGTCCCCTCCTGTTCATTGTTTTATTCAAGTCTTATTTCTTGCATGTGATGTTGCAGGTCATATATGAAGTACAGGTCAGAGGTCATCTCTACACAACAATGTAGAAAATCACATTGGGTGGTGAGCGGTAGCCAGATGGGACAACATCAAATCAGTGAACTATTTTTGAAAACTACAGCGAGGTAACCAATCACATTTGAGTTCCTTTCGGAAATCGAACCCCCTCGCCAAATGGTGTTTGCCTCAATTTCCCAAAACAGCGCTGGAGGAAATAGTTTTCACTTTTGTTGCTGAGAGTTAGATGAGAAGATTGTTAAATATGAAGCTACGGTCGGGAGACGGTTAGCTTAGCAAACACTTTCGTTTGGTTCAGATTAAACAAATGAGATACAACGTGTTAGTCAGTGAGCTTTCGAGGTGCTGGCAGGGGGATTTGTTACCTTTGGACAGAGCCAGGCTAGCTGTTTGCCCCTGTTTACAGTCTTTATGCTAAGCTAAGCTAAGCTCCTGCTGGTTGTAGCTTCATATTTAACAGACAAAGTGGTATCGATCCTTTCATCTTACTTTTGTGAATATGCGTGTTTCCCAAAATGTGCAGAAAAGGTTAATGAATTCATCTTAGATATATCTTCTAATTTACTATATCTGTGTAACTGTATGTGAGTCCTGTTTAGTAAAATACATCAACTACAAGTCATGAATGAAACAAATCACAGCAGAAGCATTTATTTATTTAGTAGTCACTCATATGGTAACAGCTCTCATTGAGCAGATCAGCTGGTGAATGATGTAAGTCAGTGGAGGATGTACACGCAATCTGGTGCACTGCATTCAGGTGACAGTAGGGGGCAGTGGGAATAAACCAGTGTTTAAACTGGAGGGGAATACTTCCTCATTCTGCACTGTAAACACACACCACCAGGGGGCGACACAGATCAAGAACACAGAACACCCAGCTTAGCAGTTTTATGTTGTTGTTTTGAAGGCACAGTCATTTCTAACCATGAAAATATATAAATGTATATATCACATTAAAGAGGGTGAGATATGGGTGCAAAATAAGTATTTTGTGTGCGTCTTAACTGATCATAGTTGCACATTTACAAACACTGCAAATGCAGACAAACTTCTAAGACATTTACAGATGTAATAACTTTGATTTATTGGTTGCTGTTAGTCTGTGCATGAAATGATCCGCTTCAAAATAATGCTGTTTTGAACCGAGTTGCTGAGATTACGACATGTGATTATGACGCATGTGCAGGAGATTCACGGCAGTCTGTTATTCATGACCTTAATATAAAGTGACTTTGTTGTCTCCATATTGAACGATCTCAAGCTCAGTTTGTCTTTTCACTGATCCACTCTGCTGCTGCTATTTATCCACTGATTAGTCCAGTTTAGAAGCACTACAAGTGTCTTCAATCACAGTCAATCAGCTCCTGATTAACAGCAGGAACACAAGAGAAGCCCAGGACAAGGCTCAGCTCTGTCCCTTCTCTGCAGTCCAGACCTGTGATGCAGCTACTACAAGGGAATCCTGAAATGAAGCTAGTTAAATATTAACAAGATGTACACCAATATTGGTATTTTTTTAATTGTGTCATGCATAAATAATATGCCCAGCCCAAACAGGCTTACAAGACACCATTATTTTGACATAAATTAGAAATAATACTAAACAAATAAACCATCCTGACAGTTTTTCTTTAGAAAGCTTTAGAAACAAAGGGAGCCAACTTATAAGCTTTAAAATTAAACAACCATTTTATCATCAGTGCACCAAAACATGGATTTTGAACGGATATTTCATTTAATATAGATATTCTTAACTCATCATAATAAGGACAACAGAGAAGAAAATGTGACTCAATTCGTCAACAATTTGGAAATTTCATTTTTCTGCATTTTCTCTTCAGTCAGAACACGTGAGAACATGCGGTCTGTCAAGGCACCAAAGTTGGACTTTTTCAATCTCTACACAAAGTGGCTTTAACTTTATGTTTCCCTTTATGATTTAGTGATATCTCGCTGTTGTATCTACTTATAAGAATCTTGATAGCAAAGCTCCTTCACCTGAAGTCCCCTGATTAGTCTGTTTCTTTGACACCTGTGTGAGACCCTGGTTATACACCAATTAGCCCATTTATAGGATTAAACATGATTTAGTGCACAATAAGCAGAGTGTCACACATTTGTTAGTGTAACGGACGTCCACCTGACTCAGTGGGTTGTCCCCAACCAACGTTTGTGAGTTCAAAGGGTCAAACTAACAGGTGACAGCAGCAGCCTGTGAAATCTAGCCAAACTCATTATAATTAAGACTATAATTCTGATTGGCAGTGTTTGCCAGCAGGCTCGGGCCTTCGTCAGCAGCCGGAGAAGGCTTCACCTTTGCCAACTTAATTAATTCAAAGTGGCATGGCCCTGATCAAGGCTGAGCCTCGGATCACTTTTTAAAACATCTTCTCTTTACTGTGTGCTTTGGCATACAGCTGACATGTTGATTGATTTTATTGATCCCCGGTGTGGCAATTAGGTTATTGCAGCAGCAGATAGGGATCCAGCTGGGGAAACACACAAGAACAATCAGTTGCCAGTTTATTAGGTACACCTAGCTAAACCAATACAAACAAAATACAACAGTCCTGCAAGAAAATATACCTTCATGAAGGTTTTAATGTTCAGTTTCTTTTTTATTTTAATCTTCTTGAACCTTTGACTTTTTACCAAAGAAGCAGACATTTTTTTAACGCAGGTGTTAATCTTTTGTACTGATGATTTAAGCGGGAGAGTTGGTGCTGATCCAGGCTGTAAAGGTGCTCCAACTGTCAGTCACATAACATTGTCTATTATAAATGAATGAACTTTGACTTCTGAAACCATGTGCGCCTGAAATAGCTCCTGATACTTGCAACTCATTAGACCTTTGTCACAGCAGACATTTTGACTCGCAGCACAGGTGTAATGAATAACATTAGCGATTGCTGAATGAGCTGGAATGGTCCTGGAAGTGGAACTACTTTAATTCTCATTTTCATGTTTTCTGACTTCCAGCGGCCAACCCTGGAGGTCACATTGTACCCGTTTGGTCGTGTTAAAACCCAACAGTTTGAGGAGGCACAGCTGACATCTGAGTGGCAGAACATCCCCTCTGAAATGAAAGGCCAACAAAAGGCCAACAGACTCGAAAGCTGTGTCTAAACTTTAAATGACTCTTTCTTTGCCACCGAAATGGAAAACAGGAAAAGGTCTGAAAGAGTGTCAGGTTTATAACGTACGATCAAAGAGAAATGCCCCCAAAGCCACATTCAACCAGCAGGCTGAATATCGACTCAGGTAGCGCCTGAACAGTCAAGTTGAGGAAAAAGGAGGTTGTTGCAGCTCGTTCAGCTCCAGTGAAGATGTTTCCGCAGTCTGAGTGAATTTACTGACATTATCCCACAGATATATTATATTACCCCACCAGAGCACTGTGCTCCCAGAATGCAGGGTTCCTTGTGGTTCCTAGAGTCTCTAAAAGTAGAATGGGAGCCAGAGCCTTCAGCTATCAAGCTCCTCTTCTGTGGAACCAGCTCCCAGTTTGTGTACGGGAGGCAGATACCCTCCTCACATTTAAGAGTAGGCTTAAGATTTTCCTCTTTGATAAAGCTTATAGTTGCTATAGGCCTAGACTGCTGAGAGACTTCCCATGATGCACTGAGCTCCTCTCTCCTCCTCTTCATCTGTACGCTCTCTTATCCCATCAATGCTTGTTACTAACTCGACTGCTTCCCTTCCTATCCTCTCTCCTTCTGCTGCTTTCTGCGAGTGTTTTGGCCTCCGGAGCCGCGGAGTCTGGATCTATGGTTGCGGGTCAGGTCTAGACCTGCTCTATATGAAAAAGTGCCCTGAGATAACTTTGTTATGGTATGGCGCTATATAAATAAAACTATATAAATATAATGTCATGGTTCTGCATAACATCTGCTTCCTGAATGACAAGAGCTGCTAAGAAGAAAAACAGACTTGTACGCGCCTGAGCAATGGAGCAAGCGGACATAAAACTCAGTGCGAGCTGTCTTAAATCAGTCTTTTCTTCATCTTGACGTTCAGATAAAATCAAACATGTTTAATATTATGGAAGGTAGGCGCGCTCTCTCCAGCACCAAACAGGAGGCAGCAAACCAAGTAGTTTGGTAACGGCCAAAAAACCTCCTCAAATACCGTCACACACACGACAGATGGTGAATTAACAGTGTTATGAATCAGTCTTTAATTCGGCGTATATCTGATCCACCAACCAGCACTTATTTGAGTCAGAAATCTTCATTTTTGAAACAGTTCACCTCTCATTCCCACAGCCTTCTCCCGCTAAAATGATGCAGCTAACCAACAGAGGCTGGTAGCAAGTTAAGGCGACAAAATCCAAAATGTAAATCACAGAGATGCCGATGAGCACGGGACTAACATTATCCCATGATCTCTGTGTTTGGTGAAATATGGTAGGTAATTTTTACTTTACAAATTACAGACATGGCAGATTTGCACAGGATTAAGATCACAGAAGACCTGCGGAATTATTACAAATTACTAGAGGTCCCCAGGTAATACTAGTCCTGTGCGAATAGGGATTCTGACTTGTTTGACTTTGACACTGAAGTACCACCACTGTCTCTGCTCCCTCTCCCCAAAAAACAACTGTTACACCCTTGAAATGAAGCCACCGGTACTCGGCTCCAACCTCCTTTATGACTGCGCTGCAGCAGGGTGGTGATTTTGAAATGATAGAGTGAATTCATTTGGTGCTGAAGGAAACTTAAATACCTGCCAGTGTGGAAAACAACTGATGGCCGATATGTTAAGAAAAGGAGCCTTTGGCCTTCAAACCTTCAAAGGCTGTCAGAGAACTGGCCGCCCGCCGCTCGTATGTCTGTCTGCTCGGATGTGAATGAAGCGTCTGTCTCATTGTTGACACTCAGTGTGTTCTTCATTTGGGTTGATGGCGTGACAAATGCCATCAAACCGAGAGGGAGGAAGAGGTCTTGCCACACTGAGGATCATAATAATTGGATTGTGAATACAGTCATTTAGTTTGCTTCTGAATGGGAACGTTATTAACTGTGTTTGTTTCATCAGCCAAACTTAATCCCCACTGGGCGATGAACAAGAGGTGCAGCTGCATAGAAATTACACCCATCGGGGGAAAATAGGATGGAGACCAGTTGAACCAGATCCCATGGAAAATTCATATAGTTTTTTAGCACAAAAACAAACCATTTGTATAAAAAAACTTAACCTTATTTCAACCAAAAAAACCCACCTTTATCTTTTCCTTTATTTTACTAAAAGTCTAAATTAGATTAAATGATCTTTTTAAAGGAGACCTGGTCAAGACGGCAACATAAAAACAGCAGGTGCGTTTCCATCCACCTGTTTTATGAGCATTTTCAATTTGCACATAAAAGAAACCAGAGTGGAAACGCCGCAAATTCGAAAAAAGCTCAAAATAGCACAAAAAAGCTGGTGGTGTATTGATGAAAGCAAAATACTAAATGAAGCACTTCCAGTGAAGATCTGAAACCATCAGCTGTGTGTGCAGCGATGAGGAGGCTGTGACCTTCCTCACACGAACACATGGAACTAACAGAAAGCTCGTATCTCCACCATGTTCTCCACGTGGTTTTCCATCGTTTGAGCTCTTTGAATGACATCATCTCGTTGTGTCCTCTTCTTCTTCTGCGGTGGCTTAACGGCAGCGTTTGTTTTGCGGATTAAATAAAGAAAATATAATGTGTTACTTAGTGAGAGCCAGAGCCCGGCCAGCTGTTTCCTTCTGCTCCCAGTGCTGAGCTAACGGTCTCCTGGCTGTAGCTTCACATTTAACAGACAGATATGAGAGTGGTATCGATCTGTTGACTAATAAAAATGTCAAACTATACATTACAGTTGCCCCCCATTGGCCACCGTAGTTACTGAATTATTGTCGTCATTTGACAAAAATTGAAAATAGTAGCACTGTAATGTAAAATACCTACATTTAATCAAGTACTGCACTTGTACCAACTTTGGAGGCAAATATTGTACTACATTTATCTGACAGCTTTAGTTACTAGTTACTTTGCAGATTTAGATTTTTAATACAAAATATAAATCAACTAATAAATTATGATACATTATTATCAGTTAAGCTACACAGCAGTATATAAACTAGTTAAAATGAGCTCCACCTTTACCAGCTGCAACATTTAAGTTAAGTTTAAGAATAAGTAGGATTCTGAATGCACTATTATACTTTTACTTATAACAGAGTCATTTTACACTGTAGTATTGAAGAGTAAAAGAACTGAATACTTCTTCCACCGCTGCAAGGCCGTGAGAATATGTTGACATGTTTGTAAGCGCCTGAATGTGTTTGTGAGCATGCATGCGACGATGTGCACAGCATGCAAGCAGAAATGCATAATGTGCATGCATGCTAATGAGTGCGCATGTGTGTGTGTGTGAATGATGTCTCTGAGTGGAGTGAAGAGAAGAAGCTCTCTCCGTCTCTACTGAGAACACTTGAACTCCGGTTTTCTCTGAGACTTTCTGCCGTTCTTCAGCTTCACCTGTGAGCTGAATTTTAATGCTTCACCTGCTGGAGCTGAGCTCCCCGACGTGTGTCGTATCACCGTATATTCGCCGCGCCTTATAAGTGGAGAATGAAGCGCTCCTGTGGGAGAAGTGGGCTGTAATGGGGATGTGATACACACAGAGGATGTGTTGAAGCATTCATTCCAAAGCAGATTGAGACTTTACATTGCTGCCCTCTCTGAAACGCATTTCTGATGACGGCACGTCTTCATGACAGAGCCACTAACTCATCTGTTTTACACTCAAACCCTCCGGGAATACGCTGGACTTTCTCATTAATCTCGCTTTTTCATCAAATATTTATTATCTTTTTCTTATATGCTGAAGTCCCACATGAGACGGAGAGAAATAGAGTCATAAGCAAAGCTGACTGAATGTGTAATTTAGTTCCTATCGTGCGGATTCGATAAGCCCGTGCAGTAAGTTGGACTGCGTAAATTTAATGAAAATGGGAGTCGGCTCCTCAGAGTGTTTATCCGGCCGGGGGGGAAATCAGGAAAGAGACGCGTTGTTTTGGTACCGAGGTCTTTCAGTCCACTGCTTTCACACCTGCCAACAATGAATGTTATTTGATTTTTTGTTTTAAGATGTTATCAGTTGATTCTCGTCTTGTACCGGAGCTGTAGTGAAGATCTGAAAACGCAATTTCTTCCCAACATTTATATTGCAAGACGGGGAAATAGCAGCGGATTGAAAGCTGATTGACTCAGGGAAGAAAAGGAAAAGTGAGCACTGCATATGACATTTAAATAATGTTTAATCTTTTTGATACACCGCTGAAACTAAAGTTGAGATCATATTCCATTACCTTAAACTAAAGTGCAGGACTTTTACATATAAATTAATGTCTGTAACATTCAAGCCGGAGCAGAGAGAGGGTCGCGTCAACAGAAGTTCAACATGCTTGATGGTCGCATGATCCACGTAGACCAGGGGTTCTCCACCTTTTCTAACTTAAGGCCCACTTCTGATTGTTAAAACATTTCCGAGGACCACCTTCCCAAAAAGATGAGTAGACAAAAAACACAACTTCTCGGGTGCTTTATGTTCAAGTATCTCTGGAGCTTCGATGGTTTTAGCGCCTCATTTGACAGGATTTCACCACATACAGCATCACTGCACGGATCCAGATTTAATGTGTTCAGGCTCATATATCCTCTCCACACGCTTTGGAGCTTTTACTGGCGCAGGGTCGCCTCCAACATCATTTAGTTTCAAAACGAATAAAATAATAAACGAATAAAATACATTGAGTCAATAAAGAGGAAAGCTGATGTATGATACTGTCAGAAAGTGTAGAATTAGATGATTTTTTCTTACCTAAAAGTTACTTCAGGGGAAACCAAACAAAAAGGGGTTAACTGTAGAGTGTTTACTGAGTTCTGAGAGAGGTGGGTGCTGCTTTCCCAGGTGGATGTTTTGGTTGTAAGCAGCGGGTGTTTTCTGTCTACTGTCTGATGGTGAGATGAGAATATCAATCTGAGGAGTGAAGCAGCATGTTTGGTGAGCCACAGCAGAGGTGAGGCGCAAACAAGTGAAAAGTAAAAAATAAAACTACAAAGAGAGAGGATTGTAACCTCGCTGAAGAACATTTTCGTATTCTTATCCTAAAACTCTCTGATGAATTAGGACTAATCCACGCCTCTAAAAAGGCCATATAAGGCTACCGGGTCCGGTCCGGTTTTCGTGCAAGTTTCATTTTCAAGCATTACCAAAGAGTAAAGAAGAATAGTAAGAAGAATTTCACACTGCGGAGCTTCAAGTCCTGCTGTCACAAATCAGCAAATGAAGACAGATGACGTTCAGCAGTGACAGTCGCGTTAGGGGACCTGAAACAATTAGAAAATATTCATTGTACAGCCGCCAACGATGTGTCATCAGGGCAGCGCTGCAACAGTCCCAGACACAAAGAGACATCAAGTTAGAGGCTAATAAACGTCTTTCTAAAGCAAAGTGGTCCGTGACTAATATGAGAGGCGGTCAAGGGGACGTGACAGTCGTGGAGATATTATAATATTACAGCCTACAGACGGTGCAACAGAGAGTGATCCTGCACAGCGACCTGCATAAAGACCCTGAAGCAGCTGCCGGAGTCAGAGAACTGCTGTGCCGATAAAAATGATAAAATCTAATAAAAACCCAGTAAATTGGCACGCCATGACACTGATGATCTGGTAAACAGAATATTGATTTTGCATGAAGTCTGTTTTAGTTTTTATTTTTAGTTGATTTTGGTGTCATTTTTAAACTCTAAATTCATTTAGATTATGATTCTTTAATACAAGTCAACTGGTGAATGCAACAAGTTGCCTTGAATCACTTGTACTTGCCACTTAAAGCAACATTATGCAACTATTTCACCTTAAAATAACAGCTTCACAATCATTTTGATGGCACGCTGACTTGTAACAGGGAGAACGGCGCCTCTTTCATTCCCACTCCGCGCCTCGAACGCCTGTTCCTGCACCATGTAACTTGGGTTTGATCGGGTACGATCTCCCACGGGAAGTGCGTGACGCTTTACGGCACTACGTCACACATACCGTGCAGACATCACGGCAGAAGCGAAGAGACCGAAGAGGACTTTGACGGAGGAAGAAAGAAAGAAGAAGAGAGAATGACCGAGCAAGAGGCTGAACGAGAGTAAATCTCGGACTGGCTTTTAGTCGTTGGCGAGAGCTTTGAGAAATAAAAGACTGTAGCACAGACGGCGAGCTGCACTTCTTGCTGTTGGACTAGTGAGTAACATTAGCTGGCTCGCTGTGTCTGGTGTTGTTGCACTTGCTCGATGTTTGGCTGTTAGCAAAGTTGTCGACTCGCTAGTTTTTGATCATAAGCCGAGTCAGCCCACCAAATCCAAATGCTTCAGCTTGTCAACAAATGCAAATGAGAACAGCTGTCCATGAGGGTGAACTGTAGGGGGCGCCAGGTCGCAAAAAATACCAATTCTTGCATAATGTTGCTTTAAGAAACGAATGATTCTTCCATGAGGCCCATTGTGTGTTAACCACTGACACAGAGAGATATCAGGTATCTTGTGCTCAACTTAAAATTCATATTTGTGCAGCACCAGCCCCCTCAAAGGAAGAAATTAATATTTTATACTGTATCCCTCCCTAACTTCAACTGAAGTTTAAGACTGATTTGCCTTCAAGTCAGGCTGCGTTCACCATCCTTTAGACCCATTATCAGTGTTTTTAAAATACCAAGCCCTAGCCCTTATCTCTGACTTTCACAGCCACTTGGCAGCTGCATGTGCGTTCATAATTGGTGTTTTTGATATGTTACAGTAGTGTGCTGAAAGCAGTTTTGAAACACGACTTTATGCATTACAACAAAGCGCTACTGAGACAAAGACATAGTTAGACCTTTGAAAACAGTGTCATCATAATTATCATAACAATGTGAGGTTGTAATTTTACGCATGCAGGCGTCTGGAGTGATGAACCCTGACAACAGAGGTGATGTCTTGTGCACGCTGAGAGACAATCCAACATGGTGGAAACTCTCATCTCATCATCTACATGGTTCACCAGAGAACACAGGAACAGCAGAGACGATGTGGAGCGTGACTCCGTCGTGTTGCACGACTAAAGAAAACCCTCTAAACACTTGAGGATTGTATGTTTTTGAATTGCTGCCACTGAGACCACAGGTGTAACTAATAACACTAATAATGTCTGCTTTCCATTCAGGTGCCAGGGACCCGGAAGGTATTATACCTGCAGGCTCGCGAGTTATTAGTGTCATTAGTTACACCTGTGCTGTATCTGCTATGATAAATCAAAATGTCTGCCATGAGAAAGGTGGTAGCCAGTTAGATGTTAGGTCTTGTTGATAGCGCTGCACACCACGGCAGCTACGCTGACTCAATACAGACAGGAAAACACTGGAACTTCTTCCATGCCATGATCATCAGTAATTTTTACAAGAAAAGTCTACACGATCCTGGAGGGATGTTCAAATTTTTAAATTGGTCAAATGGTCAAAAATGGTCAAACTGGTCAAGTCGTTCTGTTTTCTTGCAAATAACACAAATAAGACACATTTCCTGCAGCAGGTATTTTGACTTGTCATAGAAAGAAAAGCACAGGTGTCACTAACAACATTGATGGAATATAATTAATGTTAATGTTGTTATTGACACCTGTATTTGACAAGAAAGCTGTGTTTAATGAGCTTCATTCAAGATATTAGTGTTTGATTTGAACCCAAATATTCACTTTTTTTTGTCAGTGTCTGATTTGCTGTTCTGCGAGCTGTGAACGATCAGGATTCTCAAAGAGTGTTTACACTTCCTTTTTCCAACAACAGCGCGACTGATTGCTGAGGGATTGCCTGTTAAATATTTAAAGTTGTTTTCAGCAGATTTCCTTTCATGCAGACACTCCAGCTGCACTCGCTGCCTGTGATGAGAAGTTCACCAGCGGAGTCCTGTGTCAATTAAAGTTTTTACACCGCCTCCCAACCACAGCGTTATTACCATGCAGGAATCATCACTTTGATCCAGGATATTTACTTACACCCGTCTGTCCTGCAGCTGTGGTAGTTTGCCTTTTGCCACGATTACGTACGTAAGTACGTGACTTTGAACATGACTTTGAACCCATGATTTTGTATTATGATACCTAAAGGACTGAGGCTGTTATTTATTACTAAGTACCTACCATCCATCCATCACTTCACAGACAGTAGAAATCAGTTCTATTTATCAGGAGCTGGGACATTCAGTATTATCTGTGTTCTGACAAACTCAGTTCTTTGGTAATTTTCTCATCTTTTGTGGAGTAAATTGAAAATAACGGGAGTGTCTCCATTTATCGTCAAGTCTCCGTCTCCCTGTTGTACTTTATTTCCAATCTTAAGGCCTGGAAACTGTTCTGACAGCTGGAGGGTCAGTGAGCCAGACGCAAAGGAAACGGCAATGGAGCCGTTCATAGAATCAGGAAAGTAAAATGTGTTCTAAAATGTGCAAGCCTTCAGAAAACAAAAAGAGAATTGAAGTTTTTAAAATAGTTTGAAGATATGCCGGTAGATTAAACAAAATTTGGTTTAGACATTCATGTTCCCCTCAGGATGAACTGTAATAACTCTGGTGATCCTCTGACTTTCCATCTAGCGCCACCATCAGGTCAACATGTTAATGTGTCCAATACTTTGGTTTATGACCAAATACCTGCAGAACTACAGACATTCCCATCAGCCTCAGCTGTATGTTTTGTTTACTGCTAATTAGCTAATGTTAGCATGCTAACAGGCTAAACTAAGATGGTGAACATGGTAAACATTACACCTGCTAAACATCAGCATGTTAGCATTTTCACTGTGAGCATATTAGCGTGCTGATGTTAGCATTTAGCTCAAAGCATCGCTGTGCCTCTGTACAGCCTCACAGAGCTGCTAGCATGGCTGCACACTCTTGACGTTGTTGACGTAAATCTGCACTTACTCAATGTTATCAGTTATAACATTGCCAAAAAAATGCAGACTTGAAGATGAATTACACAACTAAGCAAGTTTTAAAGTGTCTGCTAATAGACTTTCATATGTAAATGAATGGAAACCAACAGCTGCCTGGAATTGTAGGAAAAATACATCCAGACGTCTAAAACTGTATAGAAAGCCTTTGAAAATGGTCAGCAAAAATGTGAAATACACACGATTTTTCGTTAAAGAGCTAAAACCTGTAGACACACTGGACTGGTATTTTTCGTTTCGGCAGCTAAAACCACAAGTTAAGTGAAAGATGGTGAAATTTGTCAACATTGACTACTATAATGAGACAGGATGTGAATGTGAGATGCTAAGTTTCAATGCAAACACTTGCACACCCATCCATCACTACAATATTTACTTCCTGGCTAAACTCTGGCACTCATGAAGCTCACATGAAGTTAATTAGAAGAATACCACTCTGTACTGGTGACACCTTTGAAAAGGTGGACACAAGTCAACTTCTTAGAAAATGTAAAATGATTTAATTCAGCTGTGGCGGGAAGTTTAGGAAAACAAAGTGTTTGTCACATGTCAATAGCTGCTCAGAGGCTGGTGTTCCTTCCTTTGTTTGGCTACTTCCAGCGTTTCTTTCAGAGGAACAGCTGGAACTGACATCTCCTGCAGACTGGGAGCTGAGTCATGCTTTATTATGCTTAACTGGGCTAAACTGCTGGTTTCTGTGTTCACAGTGACAGCGTGTTTGTACACTTGATTACAAATGTTCATTTTAAAGATAACACTGGAATTATTTTATCTCTTTTATATGTTATCAGCAATTCCCCTAAAAAGGCCAACAATGACTTTGTCCTGCTAACAAGTGTAGCGTCATATAGTTTATGTGAGGATATTGTGTTTTAGCAGGAAGAGCACTGGGCTCCGTGTTGAACAAAGTCAAATACGTAAAGATCTGGGATCCCATACTTACACACAGCTGTACAAATCCTGTTTCAGATGATGCTTCTGGCATTTAGGGTTCTGGAAAGATTTAAAATGTAACGCAGTTCATTATAGAGCTATTGAACTGGTGTTGATATGGGATGGGAACCGCCAAAAGTCAGACATGTGAACATGTCTGATCAGTGCGTCACTAGAAAGATCTTTAACTGGGACTTTTTGCTTGGACATCCCTGGGATAGAGAAGTGAAATCTTAATTTTGTATGGTTAGTTTTTTAAACATGTTTGTTATTTGCGTGAAACTGGACGTCCAAACGCTGGACGTCACAAGCTGCAGCCTGTGGATCTGAGGGACATCTGCAGAGGAGACGAGAGAGGAAACGTGACCAAAGCTGCTCAGAAAAAAAAAGATGAACAGAAGTCGTAGGTAAGAGTGTGAGAGGGAAGAGGTTAACGTCATCTCCGCTGGAAAGTTTTAATATCGTGTTGCAGTATGTAGCCTATTCTCTATTCTAATTGGCTGGGTGTGGTCAGGATTTGAGTGCTGTCAGTGAGATTTCTCTCAACCTCTTCCTGTTAAGCTAGATGTTGCCATGCAATGCAATTGGCTTAGGAACTATATTTCATCATGTTTAAAAGAGAAAAGCGAGATCAAATGTAAATGAGTAAATGATTCGACTGGTACTTTTAATTTGAGAACGTGGCATTTTGAACTCTCAGATATGGCTGGAAAGTTCAGTTATCCACATACCATGTTGTGTACTTTAAAACTCAGCTGCAAAGTTCAAAATAAGTCTGAAAATAATGTCCTCTAGAAGCAAAACTACACCTCCAGTCATGACTCATAAGTTTTTGCCTGTGAAGACAGGTATGCACACACTCCTCACAGTCGGCCTCACATTCACTCAGCCACTCGGTCTACCCAGAAGCCATCAGTGCATTTGCCTGAAGACGGAGGTTCACAGGACCTGCAGTACGTGCTGGAACATTCTGCAATAATGACTCCATTTGTTTCATGTGCAAATGTGTATTATGAAACCACACTTATTTGATGTGTTTGCAATCTGTCTTCAACCTGCCTGTGAGCCGTAATATTACACCACACATCTATATATATATATATATATATATATATATATGTATATAAAAGCAAATGCATATCAAGGCATTGTCTTCCACTGAATATAAATTAAGAGATTTTCATTCTGACTGCTCACTGTTAGTACACATCTGTTTTTTTTGAGTTTGTGGAGATGGAAGCTTGCTTACTTTAAAGGTTATGCAACATAAAACAATGTGTTAGGTGTTATTATGCAATGTATTTTAGCTGTCTGGTCTGCAGTGTGAGTATAATGTAATCTAGTTGCATGGACGTGCTGTGGCAGCCTGTGTGTCTGTCACAATATGGTGACAGATATGAACCCAGATTCTGATTTATTGCAGACGGGAGCCTCAGAGTCGATCAACTCCTACATGTCCACCTTGTCATTCATCACACTGATTGAAAGGCTTGCTAATGACAATACATAAGCAAATCAATCATTCAGATTTTTTTTACTTTGCTTGTACTTGTTTGTTTTTCATCAGCATTTTAGCATTGTCACGGTGAGCATGTTAGCTCAAAGCACCACTGTACCTTAGGACAGCCTCACAGAGTCGCTAGCATGAATGTAAATGCTTAGTCTTGTTGCTCCACTTGTTGGTGAGGATGGCGATGGCAGTACAACATTTTGGGCCATGACAAAGTACCTGCAAAATAATGGGATGGATTTCCATTTTCTGAGGATGTGCACGGTCTCCAGAGGATGAATCCTAATAATTTTGGAGCCTCCCTGATTTTTCCTCTAGTGCCATCAGACCAAAATTTACATTCATACATCTGAACTCTGGGCAGATTATCATGAAATTCACTGAGCACATTCCTACTCCCCAGAGGATAAACCACTTCCATGAGCTTCCCTCTAGTGCCACCCTCAGGACAAAATGTCAGCTTTTCACTAAAAGATACTGTATCTCATAATCGAACAGGCAGGCTGTTGTTAAATTTGTCTAGCACATTCCTGTCCCCCAGAGACTGAACCCTTTTGATTTTAATGACCCCATGGTACAGGGCTCTGGGATACTAATTTCAAAATTAAACTTGATGCATTTGCAAAGACTGTTGAATACAGAGCTGCATTCAAATGCAAGTATACTCTTTGTGACCGGAGATCTGTCCTTTAAGTAAAAACGACACAAGTTCTGTCTGTGCTAAAAGATACAACTTTTAAAGCAACAAAAAAACAGGGAAATAGATTGTTTGTTTGTTCTGCAAACCAAAGAAAGAGACAGAATGGAGAGATGACTCTTTCTAGCAAGAGATGAGGAGGGATATATTGTGGGACGTAATGAACATTACAGCCTTTTGGAGCTGCTCAAAATAAAATGTGTCTGTCCTGTAGATAAACAGCAACGATTATTATTTCTGTTTCAGTCACCACATAATTTAATTATTTGCTTGTAACAACAAAAACGTATACTGATGTGACGTGCTGCATCTCCCTGGTAGACAGCATAGAATAATTCAGCAAAGGAGAAAACAAAGAATGTTAGTCCAACAGATTATACATGACGTCTGCTGTTGCCCATTGTGTTCCTGATAACAATCATAAATGGTGACATTTCTATGACCCCTCACCCCTCTAGAATAATGAGCTGTACGTGTGGTTGTTAAAACATTGTAAAAACTGGTTTTGCATAAAGCATTAAAGAGCTGCTTTGTTTTTATTAAACAAATATATTCTCTGAACCTGAAACCTGCTGTTTGTGATTCTTCTAATGTTTGTATTATTTTAGCTTATGACTTTTATAGCAGCATGGGCAGTTAATTATAACACTATGAAACAGTGGTTCATTAGTTGCTGTCTTTATCAGTAAAAAGTGAGATAAGAAAACTCTTCAAATACTGTATATATTATATCATCCTTCCAATTCCCTTGTAACATTGAATTTTAACTGTCTCATATTAGATTCAGAAACACTACAGTCATATTTAAAATGACTAAAAGTTGTTTTAGTTAAGGACATAAGAGCTGTGTTTGAAAAAACTTTAGTGTTGAAATTATGATTTTGTGACATCTTGCTTCCTTTAATATGAATTAATTTTAATTTCCTATATGACCTTAACAGTTATGATTACATTATCAAGTTTTAACTATTTTATATACAGTAAGCTAGTTTTAACTAATTTATATACGGTTAGCTAGTTTTAACTGCTTTATATACAGTTAGCTTATATACAGTTATCTAATGTTAGTTTTAACTACTGTATATAGGCCACCATTAGCTAGTTTTAACTACTTTATACACAGTTAGCTTATATACAGTTATCTAATGTTAGTTTTAACTACTTTCTAAACAGCTAGTTTTAACTACTTTATGTACAGTTAGCTAGTTTTAACTACTGAATATACAGTTAGCTAGTTTAGTCCAGTGGTTCGTGAGATGATTAATGGGAGAGGAAAGGAGGAAGAACAAAGTTCTGCTACAAAAATTTGTTTTCAGTTTTTTTGATTTACTCTGCTTTTTCTGTAAAATATTGGACAATATTTCCTGCTTGGGCCTCGATCAGTTCTTTAAATTAAATCATGTTAGAAGTTTAGAGGGGAAATGTCTGAGAAGTGATAAGAAATAAGAAAGACACTGCAATAAACCATAAACTGGTTTAACACTCTATTCATAAATATATGTTTTTATGCAAAATCTCAATCTGAAAAGTAACTTTTACTAACTAGGCCTCTATCTGTCAAATACACACAGTGGAGTACAAAAAAGTACAATATTTCCCCCTGAAATGTAGAGCAGTAGAAGCATAAAATACTCATAAGTAAAGTACAAGTACCTTGAGTAAATGTACTTCTATCACTGTGTGCAGCTACTAGCAATTTCCTTTGTTGTAGTTTTGTGGAGGAGCTGTTGCCTCGTCCCAGGAATCCTTTAACATTAGCCCGTGAAAATAAAATAAATGTTCCTGTCTATATGTTGTAAATCTGTGTGAGGAGTCAGAGCCATTTGAACCAGTGAAGTGACATCATGTCCTTATGGAAATGTGTCCCGGTGAGGCCCCTCCCTGTCCCGGTGACATCAGCCGGAGCTCTGCTGCTTTCCTCCAGGAGGAACACACGGTGGATCCGCACATACACATCCAACATCACCGGGAGAGCTCGACGGAAACTGCGCCTGCTCGGCTATTATCGCTTTCCTCCATGGGACAAAACAGGACTTCTTCTCTACAAGGTAAGCTTCCATTTCTTCTCGCCTTCATCTTCCCGTGTGTCTGTTAAACACGCTTTTATTCCCCCTCAACATGGAAAAGTGTTCTCAGTGTGAGAAAATGTTTGAGTCGCTCCACCTGGGAGCGACGGTTTCCATCCAGAAGAAGCCCGAAGAATTAGCTGCAACTTTTCACTTTTAGCTAAAGTGGTACATATTTTGGGGCTTTTGGTGAGAAAACGACGGTTGATCGACAACAGACTGGTCTGGTTGGGATTTCGGCAGTCTTTCCAAGTCCTGAATGTGTTCAGACTTTAACGGTTAAGCTAAATTTGTCTTTTTTTTCTTGTCCCAGAAAGCCTTTCTGTGTGGGTGTAACTGTATCGTACCTGCTGTAAAACTACAGTAACGGTTGTTTTCGGTTAAAAGCAGCTCTCTGCTGCGCTAATGTCATCAAAAGTCTTTCCAAATGCGTCGTTTCAAGTTTAAAACGCGCCTGAAAGAAAACTAAAGCCTCGTAAAGCTGTAATAAACTGATATAACGTGATAGTCCGTTAAGTCTCACGGTATCACGGCGCTCTGCAGCCGAAGAGGACTGTAGGGTGACACTAGTTGCCATGGCATTAAATAACACAACTCCGCTGATTTCCAGTGAGGATTTGACATCGTCATCTTTCATCATCTTCATCACAGTTACCCCGCTCATGTTTGCACCAAACACGGATCACAGGGGTTTGAGACTGCAAGACCCGTTTCACTCTGAGCTGTGGGAGGGTGCAGCCAAAATAAATACATACAAGGGAAGATGGGGATTGATGAAAATTAGAGCTGAAAATTAAAGTGAATCATTATTAATCAAAAAATAAAAATGCTCCAGCATCTTAAATGTGAATATTTGCTGCTTTTGTTACTCTTCTATGAAAGTACATCAATAATTAAAATAAAAAACATGACATTAACATGAGAATATTTATTTCTTAACTTCTCTAATCCTTCACCTGTGTGTTTCCTGGCAGGACAGAAATCCATTAACATACTGAGGCCCAGTCTCCTCACTTTTTCCTCTTATTCTCTAAGCTGACCTGCTGTTCTCCACACACAGCATGTTAAGTGCTAAAGTCAACATCTGACAGCAACATGCTGGGTTTATAGAGTTGGCACTTTCAAGCCACCCTTTAAAGGAAAGTTGTGTGGTTGTTTTTTTCTTCTTCATTGTCCTGACTCATTTCATAGTTTTGACCATCATTACTATCAGTTATGATAATGTGTCACAAACCAGCTCTGGTTCTGAGATCTGGGGGTGCCGTCTTTTCAAGTTTTCAGACAATCAGGTTGTGAAGTGTTTAAACCAGTCATCTAAACCAGATTATTTATAAGAGAAAACAAAGGTAAACATCCATTACTGTTTACAGACAGACTTCCTGCTTCAACTCTGACCTACTGTACTTGCCGTAATTTTGTGCACACAGTGTGCACAGCGTTTTCCTGTCCACAGTTTTTCTAAATAAAGTGATTTTAGATAAAATGGCTAAATTGGGAGATTGTTTATGATATTTGTAGCCATGCTAGGGGCTGGGATCAGTCGGTCCACTACTTTGGTCCAGACTAAAATATCTCAACAGCTATTGGATGGATTGTCACGTCTTCCTCAGGATGAACTGTAAAAACTTTGGTGATCCTCTGACTTTTCATTTAGCGCCTTAATTGCTCCAATACTGATAAGCGATAACTTTGACAACAAGTTAAACAGACGTGATGATGTCTGTTATCTCAAGCATGTATCAACTGTATGCAAGTTGTTGTTGTTTTGTATTGTGCTGAAGGAAAAGCAGATTTGAAACTTACAAAAAAGTGTTTGTGATTTGTTGTAAACTGGTCAAAACTAATACTATCCTTAATGTCTGTCCAGCAGTAAAGTTAGTTTTAGTCAGTGATATCCCAGCATGCTGAACAGCAGCATAGATCATCACCACAGATATGTTATTTACTCTCAATATAATTTTCAGATTGAGTAACACTTGAATACCCTATGTTTGAAGTGTCTCCCACTGCTCCAGCAGTCGGTGAAATATGTGCACATTTCCAGAGCGCTGGACTAGACAGTGTGACCATGACTCACTCAGTTTACGTGTTCACAGAGGAGAAGCCAGCGTACTGTACTGTACTGAAAGAGATGAACCATTTAGGCTCTGACTTACTGTTTCAAATAAAACCACTCATGATTCATTTATATTTAAATGAAAAACAATTACACGAGCAGTACCTACATGCAGGGTTCTCTTGTTTTTCAAGAGAACTAAGCTAAGCTAACTGCCTCCTGGCCTCAGCTGTGCTATTTAAAGCACAGACATGAGAGTGGTATTAATCTCTCATCTAACTCTCGCCAAGAAAGCAAATAAGCAAGTTTCACAAAATGTTTAACTTTCAATACTTTCCTGTCTGTGTCTCTCAGCTCCAAGCCCGTTGGTTCCTACTGAAGACGTAAATCTTTAAAAACACCTCACAAATGTGTAGCTTCATTTTAAAAAAGCCTCAGTAATTCCCTAAAATAGCTGGTTGCTGCAGTTTTTTAACAAACGTTAATCAAACAGGTAATAGTTGATTTGTTAGGGACTATTTCCAGCGGCGGATAAATCCACATTTGGTGCTCTAGTGAGTATTTGGGGCAGCAGGACGGTGTGTGTGGGATTGAGTCCAAATAAACTGCAGTGTGTGTGTTCATGGTGATGAAGGAACAACAGTGTGGCTCACTGATGTGTTTTTAATAGGAAGAAGATGTATCAGGCTGTGATAAACACACAATACTTGTTAGTTGGATAAATTAATTGTTGGGTGTTTTCATGGGATTTGTTGACACCATACCAAATACCCTCACATAAAAAAAGGTTGTGTCCTTAAAATCATTTCAAGGCTCTAAGAAATTTCATAATATAATAAGTTTTCCATTGCAACAAACAGCCTTAGCAACAAAAATAAGAAAACATCAACTATCTCGATTAAGATAAATGAGAGTTATTGTGAAGATCTTATCTTGTCCATTATTTTTTGCAATATTTGTCGCTTCAGACTGGATGATACAGTGAGATCATATTCAGTTTTCTTTTGGCAGATTGGTCTCCTTTCTCTCAGACATTTCTAATAACCAGACTCTAAATACACCAACAACACCGTTATGGTTTGAATTGCATTTAGATTTCATTAACTTGAGTGTGAATGATGTTAACATTGCAACTGTATTGCAGGTCTGTGAGAAGTTACCCAGAATTATTTACTTATTTGAGGTTGCATGGACGTAGAAGTCGAGATAATATCTGGTGATGGAAGGACATTCCTGTATTGTTGGTTACATTTGTGCGCTGGTACGCTGCAGAATGGGACGGAGTTTGACTCTGAATTGAGCTCAGGAATCTGTTTCTGGATGTTTTATCACTCTGAGTAAAACCTACTTCATCCCTTTACTGCCGAGGACCCGATGTTGGGTTGCAGCTGGACTCGAATAGACTTCATTGTTTGAATGAATGCATGTGATTCCAGATAAGCACCACCACCACCACCACCTCCTCCTCCCCTCCAGGGGTGAACGTGCGTCTTCTGGTGTCGCTGGAGCTCAGTTCCAGCTGATTACAGCACGAGTTGTGACAGGGAAGACACGGCTGTTGTTGGCATCAGACAGGCAGCTGGTATCCCCACCCCCACCCCCCTCGTTCCAACCTCAGCCCAGGGCCACCCTTGTCAGCTTTACTTGTCAGGGACTGAAGCCAGCCATTATACCAGGCGTGAGTCATCCTGGTGCTTGGCCTTTCCCCACCAACCCCCGCCGCCCCCTAACTTCATGCTCGGCCTCAGCTGGAGCTCAGAGTGAGCGTTCATTGTGAGTCAGCTCTACCTGTTATCAGAGAGGAAGCTGCCCTTTCATCAGTTTGTTTTGCATACAGTTTTTGAACCGATTGTTCCATGACACGATGTGAATGTTAACCTCCATGTGTTTGCATTTGGCACTCAGGGCAGCAACATTATTTGTAGCTCAAAGGCTCAAAGGGTGGCAAAGTCTGTCAGACTGTGTGATTTCTAACACAACTTTGCATATTTGCAATGTGCATAGAGAAAGGAAAGCAATCTTAACGTGTCAAAACTGCAGCAACAACTATTGCAGACTGAAACACCTCAACAACTCTCTGAAGGATTGCCATTCATTTCTTTTACCAACATTCGTGGTCCCCAGAGGTTGAATCCTACTGACTGGTGATCTCCTGTCCTTTCATTAAACACAACCAGCAGGTCAAAATGACTGGATCCCTCTAAAGACTGAATTCCCGTCAACCTCAGCTGTACTTTGAGATTAATGCTAACATAGCATGCTAATATATTAAATATTAGCATTTTGCGCTAGCATGCATGTTAGCTCGCTACAGTGTTTGCTGTGTAAGCATTCCAAAAATTAAAGTGCAGACCAGTCTGAGAATCAAGTTTCAGTGCAAACTGAAGTTAATTATTATTTTATTATTCAACCAAAAATGATATCTTGATCAATACTAGATTTTTTCAAGATAAACACATAACCTAAACAGATGTGACCAAGATTTTTAGTGAGGGGGACATTTTGCTGCTGAGCTCTCTGGTGGGAAAACTATGTAATGGAGATTCTGTTGACCTCAAACATATCTTTGACATTTCTGTACTGACTTACTTATTGGTTCGACATCAATATATCTGCAATGTGCTAAGATCCACCACGCCAATTTTTTGATTTGGCTCTAAAAACCACAGCTGGATGTCTCTCAGGACCGTGATGTATTCTCACTAATGTAAGTTTCAGTCGACACAGAAGCTGCGGTAGCGCTCGCTAGGTAGAAGTTCACTTAGCAGGTTTCACAACGATCAAAGAAATACAGCGATTTAAGAGTTGTTACTTCTGAATGGTTAAAACGACAACACATCGGAGGTGTGAGTGGTGGTTCAGAGGTCACTCTGGAACCAGGCTACCTGATGCCTCCCTTCCTGGCCCACTGGTAACAGCAAAGTTTCACTCATCCATCACTTTTGTGTGTTGGGCGTGAACGCTAGCATGACTGCTGACTTTTGACTGGTCTTGTTGAAGAAGGCAAAGGGAGTGTGTATGTGTCACAGTCTGTCTGTGAGTCTAGGATGGGTGATGGGTGGGGGGGGGTGAGTGAGTGTAATGCCATTGTTTTCAGCTTTGTGACAAGACTGGCAACAACTAAAGCAGCCCAATGAATTTCCTGATAAAAGCCCAGAATGACAGTTTAACATGATCTCTAACCTCCTCTTTGTCGTCAAAAGAATGATAAGTTTCCTTTTTTTCCCCCCTCCTCCTTCACTTGAATAATGCATGATTTCATTTGGAGCTCGGCATTCCTCACATTCCTCCTCACTTTATCCCTGCAGCCATTCCACCTTGGTATGTCTATATTGTCAAGTAAAGAAACGAGCGACGGCTGCAGCTGCTGCCGCATTGACAAAATCACACAGAATACGTTCCTGGTTGCATAAAAATTAAACAAACCAACTGAACTGGTGTCTACAACTGTGGAATATCTAGCATAAACATCTGTAAATACATGTATGGAGTTAAGCAAGTGTAGCGTCAGACTGACAGCCAGAGGAGTTTGCAGCCCAAATATTTTAACATGCACAGTTTATTGCCTCTCGTCAGCAGCAGAGTTTGTAAGTCAACAAACACAGAATAACTGCCCTGAAAATTGTGTCAGATCCGACGGCTGGTTGTGCGGACCTCAGGTGATCAGGGGTTCAGGCTGCAGACTCCTGACGGCTCTCACAGTCAGAAAAGTGTCAAATAATACATATGGTTTCTAAAAACGAGCAAAGCTGGGACATCTCACCGAAGCTGCAGATCACACAGGGTGAGTAGGGTTTGCTTTTTAGCTGAAAGGCGAAACATTTTAAACCCTTTTATTTGTTGGAATACTTCACCATTAACAGGTTTTTCAGTATCTCATAGCCTATTCTGTAGGGCAGCCTCTGTGCACAGACACTATGAAATAGTGCTGATTAGTCAATTTATCGATTGGTTGATTGACAAATGATTAAACAATTTAAAAAAATAGTCATTTATCAAGCAAAAAAAGAGAAACATTTGCTGGTCCCAGCTTCTCAGGTGAGGATTTGCTGCTTTTTGTGGTTACTATAATTAGCTTCTTTTAACCAAAAAGTTCCAGGAACTCTGGAGCTACAGAAACTACACTGAGGAACTAAATGTCCCATAATCCCACGGCTGTTTCCATTTCCGCCACATCTGAAGAACCCCGAAGATTAGGCAAATTAGACGGATGACATATTTAAAAATGTCGGCGGAAAGGAAACAACTGAGTCGTCGTTTGTGTTTACTGCTGTGTAACTCTGGTGTTTGAATGAATGTAATGAATACATGAAAAAGAGACATGTAGAGGTGGAAAAGGAGACTGAAACCTCCAGAGCACCTGTCTCCACAGTAGTGATAATCTGATGAGTGTTTGATGGTGATTTATTTATTCTTTAGAAAGTAAATAATGTGAAATAAATTACACATTTTTCTTTGGTTTCCCTCGTTCCCTCACTCGGTTGTCTCGATTTACGCTCTCGCTCTTTTTACACTCGTCAAGAAGCCGACAGCACAAAACAAGTTTGTTTTTTATGTCGATAAGAACAAGAAATGTCCGTCCCTTGTTCCAACGTTGCTTCCAGTGGCATCCATCGCTGCTTTCTGTGTGAATGACGCTGTACACAAGCTGTAGCAGCAGAAAAGTTTGCATTAATGACTTTTTTTGGCAGAATTTCAGCAGCGAGCACACTCGTGTACTCTTCCAGGACCAGAGATACTGGAGCTTTGTTACAGCCTCAGTGTGATGACTCAGTCTGAAGCTGTTTGTGTTCTTACATCTCTCTCTGAGCTGCTGGGTCTGGGTCTCTCTCATTATCTGATGAATTCATGAGCTAATTCAAGGTCTGTGAGCTGGTTCAGCTCGTCAGCCGCTGAATCCTCTCTCTCTGGAAACAAAAGCAGATGACTCTGAATGTGAGGCAGGGCTGGGAGTGGTGTAACTTCTGTTCAGGCCATATGTGGTTAGAAAACAGATGATGAAAGTTTGCTTTGTTGTTTGATGAACAGAAAACAACCAGATATTAAACTGCGAATGTTGCAGCAGCTCATCTTAAGCACAGGCCTTTTGTTTTTTATCTGCTCCTTTTTATTTAAATTATTTATTACATGCTTTTTAGAAACTAGCACTGTGGTCAACTGAGCAGTGGTTTTGCAAACCACAGTTATGTTAAGTCGTCCCCCTCTCTCACCCTCTGCTGTCATGATCTACAGTATGTGTAGTATAGCATTAAGTGTGTCTGTAGACATATTCTGCTGCTGTGGTTCGTGTTGTTGTCACAGCATTATGTAAAGTGTTATTGAAAGGTGCCCTGTGGAGTTCTCTTGGAAACAAACAGTCCTGTTTAAACACAGTGTTTCTCACCAGGATACTTTGCATGTATCCTTGAGGCTCAACAAACATGTTCAATGCGTTTAATTACTCAGAAAACATTTGCAAAGCCCATTTTGTTTATTTTGAAACCTGTTTCTTTGCACATTGAATTGGAATATACGTAACCCATGGCATCAACAGGGAGTCCGACGGCGTAGGTTTTGATTTATAGTTCAGAATCAGATGTCACCCGTTGATAACGCCACCACAACACTAAACTGGTGTACTTAGATTTAACTAAATGTTTATTAAATAACCCTTTGGATCCTCCGTTCCTCTCTATAAATGCTGAAACCTGCTGTAACAGTCGCACAAGTCATAAAACCAGTGAACTGACACAGTAAAGGTCATTATACAGCAATATAACTGTCATGATGTGGACTTGTTGTTGGTTCCTGTTTTATTTTGAAGTTTGGTCTGTCTTGTTTCCAGTGTTATCCTGCCCTTGTGTCTCCCCTGGTCTTGATTGTCCTGTGTTGGATGTGTTTTTGTGCTTCTTGTGTGCTCCACGTGGTTTTCATGTCCTGAGTTGGACATATTTCTTGTGCTCCTGTGATTTCCCTCATCTGGACTTACCTCCTGGTTTGCCTGCTTGCCTGTACGAACCCGTAAGCATTAAAATAAAACAGGACAAACATCACGACAATAACAGACTTAACTAAGTAGCTGAGTAACATGGTAGCTTAGCAAACTTTGTTAACATTAGCTACAATGCAGCTGCAGCAATACCCACAATTGAATTAAAATGAGCAAGCGTAGGTTTTAGTGCTTATTAATTTAACTTTTCATTTTTTTACTGTGTAAAATAGTTATCTGTGCTCCCTGTTGCAAGCTGCATGCAGAACTAAAATGAAAGCTCACTTAATTAGTCTGAATGTTTCTGAAGCCTTTGATTCATTCTCGAGGGAGAGAGTAGGGAGCAGGTGAAAACAAACAGAAGCTAAATACATTTACTGTTCTCAACCTGAACTGCTTCAGCAGCTTTCAGAATGGCTTTTATGTTGTCTGTTTTTTTGATTTTGAAATTAAAATAAAACAAACTTTTATGTAACCAAAGACAGTTTTCATTTTATTCTTTAAGTTTCATCACTTCCTGTGTGGAGATGATGTCCTACCAGTGTCCAAACAACATAGAATCTGAAATCTCCTTTGCTGTTGGGTCTCAAGCATCCTTCTGCACTGTGAGTGAACAGATCAACAGAACAATGCGTTGAAGGCGGTGCTTTGAAGGAAACGCAGCAGGCAGGGAGAGTCAGCAGAGATCTGGCTGCCTCTCATCACAATGGCATTTCCTCCTCAGCCTCTTCCTGCTCAGGAGCAGTCGTCCTTAAACTCACAGCAGAGACTCTCTCTGCACTGAAGGCTAATATGGTGCCAGTCGTTTGGTCATCTGGATGCTTTTATTGCTGCGGGGTGAACGTTGTTGTGTCTTTGACCTTGTACAGTGACTGGTTTTATAGCCGGGGCCTCATTAATGCTCTTCCTCTGCAGTCTCTTTCTCTGTACAGATACACAGAATATATTGTTCTATTAATACCAGCATCAGCATGAAGTGGGCATGATGAGTAAGCAGGAGGGCCGGGTCTGTTAAAGCCGTTATCATGCCCCTTCTGGATGAATCGTAATAACTTTGATGATCCTCTGACTTCATCCAGCGCCATCATCAGGTCAAAAGTTTAATGTGTCCAACACTTTGGTTTATGACCAGATACCTGCAGAGCTAATGACATTCCCATCAGCCTCAGCTGCGCTGTGTGTTTAGTGCTATCTTGCAAATGTTAGCATGCTAAGATGCTAAACTAACATGGTAAAGATTATACTGACTAAACAGCAGCATGTTAGCATTGTCATTGTGAGCAACCTATGACCAACCTGTGAAAATGGCGGCTGAGGAAGCCGCGGCGGTTGCTAAAAGTAAAAGCACATTTATTTTTGTTCATTTTTAATAAAACTGAATTGAAGTCAAGTGAGCAAACAAGCCGGCAGATGTTTTGGTGGGTGACAGTCGCGGTCCATTGTTGGCGATAATGCTCCGCCTGGCTAAGTACATCGTGTACACACACATTCAGATACTATGTACACATGGAAGTGTACTAACGGAAGTATCTGAATTGAGACACATCTTTAGTCTTGTTATTGGTGTGAATGCTGGAATTTTCAAAATAAAAGACCCCAAATGGGGGTTAGACAGGATTCACATATCCTTTTCAAGCACTTTTTCAAGCATTTTCAAGGTTTATCTACTTATTCATACACTATACTACAAACTCCATTCAAACCTTAACGTGTTCCACACCTTTCTAACATTATTAGAGTTAATCAACTTTTCAGTCCCATTCATACTAATTAGACCATTTCCCACTTTTCCAACTCTTCATAATCCTTTTCTACACTTTTCCAACTAACATCTAGTCATTAATACTTTAGAAACTCCATTCAAACCAGAACTCGTTCCACATCTTTCTTACATTATGACTTTTATTCAACTTTTAAATCCCATTCATACTTTGCATCCTTCATCCCTTTCCCACTTCTCAACCCATTCATAGTCCTTCAACTGCCTCTTCAAATTAAAGTCAGCAATCCAGTTTAGCATCAGCCCTTCAACAAACATTAAAAAATTTCACATCATTCATACATTTTCAGTTTTATTCAACATCCTCTGCCTTTCAACAGCCAGCATTCACACCGACATCACTTCAGAAATTGCCTTCTCTAGTTTCAAAATGTCCTTTTCGCCCCAATTTGTTGCTTTGGGCTGAATGAAGGGACTCCTCTCAGGTCTCCTTAACTTTTGGGCTGTTGTTGTGAGTATTACCTGAACCTCAGCTGATGATTTATGTGGCTATGAACACACAGGGATCTTTGGGCTGAGTTGGACTGAGTCCAGTTCAGTTCAGTTGGGGGATAAAAACATAGAGTGTGTGGTGTTTAAGGGTTTATTCCACTGGCATCAGGACCATCAACATCATGGGTGTGAGCCAGAGAAATTATGATTGTTATGACGTTAATTGATGGATGTTCGTTTCTGTTTTGGTTCATGTTCATGCTCTTGCAGGATTTCGGGGGTTGCCTGGCGGCTCTAACCAAAGTCTACCTGTAGCTCAGTGTGTTGTCCTCAGTATTTACTCAGTTGCGCTTCTCTCTGACTGTCAGGACTGAAAACATTTGGTGCAAGTTGGAACAAAACGAGTTGTTGTGTTTGGTGTCTGGCGTTTGTAGGTTTTAATAATCTTCAGGTCTGTTACCAGCTTTACTGACATATTCAAAGCATTAGACAGAGAGCATAAAAACTAAAGATTCATTTCATAACCAAGGCTGATAGTGAAGACTCACACTTAGACGAAGGTGAGCACGCTGTTCCCTATCAGCTGATTGACGACGCTTTGTGTTTTCCTTATGAGTCTGTAATAAGAAACCATTTGGCAACTGCCTTTTCCCTGGGGACATCCACACAACAGGAAGTGGACTGCTGAATAAAAGGAGTGGGATGGATGGCAGCTTCATAGAGCACTTCCTCTGCGGGGACTGTGAAGGAAAGGCTGAGTGAACTTAAAAAAACAATTTTTTTTGAAGACGGGCTGTTCTCCCACGGCCGCTGCAGTGAATTCTAGCGTGGAAATCGTCTTACGGTGCCTCAGCTGGGTCAACGCGCTGCCGCTCCTGCTGCGCGCTGACAATGACCACCTCACGGACCAGACAGGAAATGAGAGCAGAGGTTGGAGAAGGGCAGACGTGATTATAATTTTATATTCATAGCTTTGGTTTGCGTAGGGAGAGTAATATCAGTCAGCGCCTCCCTCCTCCTCCCGCTGCAGACCGGTTTGAAGGACAGACCAGCAGGCAGCCTGAGGCCGCCTGAGCTTTAACGAGACTGAGGGTGGATCTGTACTGTTAAACTACTCTGCAGCACACATAAAGATATGACCAAATGATCTTCTCACAGCCTGCAGAACAGTCCACTGCACCAGGGTTTATTGGACAATCTGGAGCCTGTTAAATGTTCTGTGTAAATAATTTAGGGTTTTATTGCTTCTTTCTCCAACTGTAAAGATGTATTTAATATGTTTGGTGGGTTTGAAGTCAGATTGCAAACAGTAGATAAAGAAACAATTAGTCATGTTTTGGACCATATACATTACAGGTATGGTCTTGGAAATATGAAGAGTTGATATATTTACTTACTTTACTTACTAAACGATTTGAACCTGGACTGATTTTCTTTTATTTTCCATTTAAATGACTTTAAATTCGCAGACAGTGTTACATTTTTCATCATCTTGCTTGAGCTCATTGAAGCCATATGATGTTTACATTGAGTGAAATATTGAAACACAAGACTCCATGTTTTTTATGGCTGCACCATTCCATCAAATAGAAATATTCTAGATGTATTGTGCATCATTTGAGACACATTTCCCCAAAATTCAACCTGACGAAGCTGAAGCTTCATGGAAGAAAAATTCATAATACAAAGAGTAATAATTGACCATGTTTACATTCAAAGTGTCTTGTCAACAGTTTCACACTGTCTCTTTTATAATGGCGGCCTACGGTAAAAATACTTTTTGGGCTGCAGGGGATTTTTTCGTTGCAGTACCTGTGTTTTCTGCCACTGGAACAAATTGGCAGCAAGACCGAGTGGCGGCGTCGTATTCAGCTCTCTTCATACGTCCATGTGGTTAACTCTGGTGCTGCAAGACGAAAACCTGCAAGGATTATGTCTGCAGTTGTGCTCAATGATTTTCCTGGTTGGAAAAACAACCGAGCCAATCAGAGGTTTTTATGAGGACGTCATCTTCCTGTGTCAGAGCCAGAAAAATGGCATAAATATGGCGACAAACGAGGATGAAGAGCTGTACAGGTCGACTTATTCATTAAATTGTCATGGCAAATTGTGAAAAGTGCTCTTAGCAACTGCTACTGTAACTTCCATGTCAACTGAAAATTACACACATGGGCGATACCCACCCCCCCAAACAGTAATCGGCTAAAATGATTAGATGTCAGGCTGAAGGATTGAAGCTAAATAAAATTTCAGTTCAGTCTGACATCTCTACAAACTGTTAGATTTTAAAGCAAAGCCTTTCTTCCACTGTACCCCACTAAGGAGCAATGACCAGCCCCCGCACTGTTTAAATGGGCTCTGGTCACGTACACCAAGTCTCTTTATCTGCACATTTCATCATTTCTCACAGATAAGAATAGATTGATAGAATCTCTCTTCTGAACTCAACTTTTCACTGCCTCCCAATGTAAAGTTCCTCCCAAACATCCTCAAAGACTCATTTCTGAGACTAACACACCAACATTACAACCTCAACGACATAGGAACCAGATCTGAGGAAAGTACCGACATGAGAGCCAAGGACTTCTCCTTCTCAACACTATTTCATGGGTCTCATGCGGGGACTGTGTCGACCGGTGATTCCACACATCTTGAAAGTCCGTGCTAACGGTCAAGTGGTTAAACTCTGCAGAAATGTTATTAGAGAAGCTGGCTGAGCCTCATTATGGCCTCTCCGAGCGCCTTATTACCAGGCAACATGTGGTGATTTGCATGACAGAGTTTTCTTGTTGCTTCTCAGATTTACATGCCAGCACTCCCCACCCACCATTGTTCTGTGGTGGGAGTTAAACAGTGCACTGTGGTCAGGCTGAGGTTTGGGTCGCTGCTGCAGACCACCCAGAGTTTGTGTCTGACCTCACCTCACCTCCCCCATCTCCCTCTGCTTCAAAGAGATGAGATCCAGACGTCATGCCATCGAGGAAGCAGAGCACACTAACTTTAGTATGGATTTAACAGAGTGACAGGAATGCCTTCAGGGTCTGACTAACAGCGATTATTGGATGTGATACTGGTGTATTTGGATCAAAGCTGCAGATATTCAGAGCTGAATCAGTGCTTTACAGGTGACTGAAGATGGTAGAAATATAAACAGTAAAACACATGGGTGACTACTGCACAAAAAGTAAAATACAGAAGACTCGCATGTGAATTTAAATTAAAACTCCAAATACAATACAAAAGAAAAAACAACAATAAAAGGAAAATGAACAAAAGAATAGAAGATGAAAATTAAATAAGAGCCATAAAACATTCCACATAAGTCAATAAACCATAATGACTGATAAAGTGATTCTCGCAATTTGCTGGACATAACATTGATACAGATTGACCATATGTTGTATATATCAGCCACAGATGTGGTCATGTTTTGTCCAGTCTAATACAGTTCAGGCACTATACAGGTTGATACAGCAGGCTGTGATGCAACTGTAAGGTTTATTTAGTGTCATATGCTGTAAAGTAGCTGCTCACCCTGCAGGTTTGATATACCAAAATAATAGTTCTGCATCAGTGTATGTGCTATTTATGGTTTTAAAAGCAGAATATTTCCCCTGAAGTCCTAAATGTCAACACAAGACAGTGGGAAGTTGTTTCATGGTGACTTCTCGTTTTGCTGCTTAAAAGCAGAACACAAAGCGGAGCATCTGATTGTTTCAGCCTCGGTGCTCTTTCTGTGTCAGGCAGCCTGTGTGTGAATGTTTTATAAGTAGCAGCAGAAACAACAGTACTGCAACATTAAATTGTTATCTTTAGATGTTGGAACAAACTGGTTCAGTGAGCGTAACAGAAAGCTAGAAATACACAGAAATGTCTTTTATTTAAAAAAGAGCTGGATGATATGGTTAAATCAATATTACTATGTTATTTTTCCAATATCATCATAGATAAGCCCCCTGAACGTCACTGATTCAAGTGATCAGTTGAGAAGCTGAGGCGAACCTCATTTTGTCGGTTCAATCAGACTTTTTCTTGTAGCTGCGTCACAGGACAACAGCATGGCAGGCTAGAATCTTTTAAAACCTACACTTGTCTCAAAATGACCGAACTACACTAACATGGAAATAAAGAAGGGTGAACATTCGGCCTAAACTGGTGACTCTGAATCTGAATCTGAGTCACAATGTAACTGTTCACATGTGCAACAACAAGAGTTTAGGCTACGTTCAGACTGCAGGCAAATTTCAGATTTATAAATTTGGACAAAATAACTTTGTGGGAAGAAAACATGATAAGATGATCTTATCATCACGACACTGTGGGCCTTTTTCACAGCAGACATTTTCACATGTCACAGTAGGAAAAGCACAGGTGTGAATAATAAAATCAATGATGCTTCAGTTTCAGCTTCATGCAGTCATTAATGTGATTAGTATCACCTGTGCTTTTCCTAATATGATAAGTCAAAATGTCTGCTGTGAATAAGGCCTATTTGCCTCACGCTTGATGGATTTGTTTTGCCAGCTGAATGTAATTTATTTTGTGCCTCAGATATCAACAGTGCATTATCCCTTTAAAGATTCCTGTATTTGTCCAATCAAGTCAAAACAGGATACTGAAAGATGTTTATATAATATTATGTAATATGAAATCATCTTAAGTGAATGGAGCAGTTGTGGCAGAGTTTGGCAGCGTTGTTCCAGCTGAATGTCTCCTGTGCGTCAGTAGTTTGATATGAATTATGGAGTGAAGTAAAAAGCCTGGTGTCTCTCAAACCGCTGTTCCACTGACCCACATTTGCTGTTCTTCAGCCCTTTTTTATTTTCTTTCTAATCAAAAAAACAGAACATCACCAGCTTTTTCATTTAATAATCTCTTTGGAGGAGGCACTGACAATGTTTATGTTTTCTAGTTGCAATAGAGTTAATATATATGATTGTGATTCACTTCATCATATCTGGCAGTCAGTTTTTCCTGTTATGTTTTGAAAACTACTGTACTTCAACAGATTTAGAAAATAATGAAATGAACTGAAGATCACAGAAATCTTGTATCCGTAAGGGCTAAATTGGTATGAATAAATAATTAAATAAATAAGACAGCCGAAACTCTGCGTGAAATAATTTGTTACTCTGTTTATATTGAATTCCTATGATTCTCCTACTCGTCCGGACATGAAGATCCAAACTCCTGAGAGGAGGCTGGAGGATCAGAGTTATTTAGACGACTTTCATCACAGACATATTTATGCACATCCACTTTATATGGGGTTTATTTCATACTTTAGGTTGATTTGTAGCACGCTGAAAGCTCATAAGCAGAAAACCAAAAAACATTCCGAATTAAAAGTGTCAACAAGACAAATTTCAAAAGACGAGAGGTTTGGGAGTCTGGATGTTTCACACAAAACACTGTATATCTTAAGTAATAAATAACAAGCAAAGACACTTAAAGGTAGATTTTTCAAACAATTCTTTATTTGTTTTATCAAATATGTTATATTTTGTCTTTTTTGTCTTTTTCAGAGATCATGGGAGGCTGTTGACATCCGACTTGGCCACGAGCAAAAGGGAACCCATTAGAGTAGCCCGAACACTCCGGTTGGTGCACAGTGACAGGTCCGAACATGGCCGCCCATCGAATCAGAGCCACCACCACCAACAACACTTCTCTCCCACGGTGCAAGTCCGAGGGGACGCTCATCGACCTCAGTGAAGGAGTGTCAGAAGCCAGTCTGACTGATGTCAAAGGTCAGCTGCTCAAACCGAAAAAGGCATTTAAGAGGAAGAAAGGTTCACATCTGTAGTTTTAATGACATTCGATACATCGAATTAATTTGATTCATTTGAATTTTTTGTTTTTGTATGATGTGTAAAATGTCTAAAACAGTTCAAGTTCAAGACTTTATTTGCCATTTGCTCAGGTACAAGTTGTACAAGGGCATCGGATCTCAGTCAAGTGATAAAAAATACAATAAAAGACAAAATGTCAGTGAGAATATCACATTGATAGATGACAGCTGGGTGCATTATTTGTCTTGTAAACTGTAATGTGCATATTTTAAAAGGTTTTGAAGGCAGTTTACAGGACTGTTGTGACTGTAGATGGCTTGCTAACTTTGTTTGAAACTAATCTTGCAATCACATCTCCAGAAAGACAGAGTGAGAAAAGACTCTGTACACAGCTGCACTCTTGGTTTGTGTTTCTTGATGAGATATTGAACCATCTCTGGTTAGAGAGGTGAAACTGAACAGTAAGTGGATTTCTGCTTTGTCCAGTCTGTCCCTTCAAGAAACAAACAGCAGGAGCAGACGAATCAGTGAGCCCCCCCTCCCAAAAGAGATTAAGTGGATGTCTGTGCTCTACTTAGTTGAAGCATCTGGTAGTGACAGTCCATAGCTGCATGGGATAGCTTGTATTTTTTAAAGATGCATAATGATGACGTCTTTGCAAGCTGTGCAGTTCTTTTGTTATTCTTATTAACTGTTTCGCACATGTAGGCCTTAGAAATATGTGTTTCAATCATGTTTTCATTTTTCAATATTTGTGCAAGAAATAAGTAAATATATATTAAAGCTCCATGTCTAGGATTTGAAAAGTTTTGACTGGGCGCAGGGACACTGTGATAGACAGCAGTGTATGCTGATACCCCCCTCACCCAATGGTTCTGATCCAGGGATACTGAAATTAACAGGCTAAAAGCAACTCATAGACTGCACCTGTTTTATACCATCAGAAAATGTTGAAAGATGCTATAATCCCACACATTGCCTCTCATAGAAAACGTATGATTTGATGTTTAGGTGGTATCATCCACCTCTATCTGACATTGTTTTGTTTTTCCAGTGCCTTCTCCCAGTGCCTTACGACTGGATGCGACAGCCTCCTTTGGAGCTGCCCGGGAAGTCGTTGCCATTAAGGACTACTGCCCATCCAGCTTCACCACCCTGAAGTTCTCTAAAGGAGACCGCCTCTATGTTCTGGACTCGTCAGGAGGAGAGTGGTGGTATGCCCACAACAACACAGAGATGGGTTACATCCCTGCAGCTTATGTGCAGCCCGTCAACTACAGAGACTCGTCCTTCAGTGACAGCGGGATGATTGACACTGTGGGAGACTGTAATGAGGAGGCAGCCAAAGAAATGGACCTTCTAGGAGAGTGGGCAGGAGTGATTCTGAAGCCAACCACCTTCCAAAACGGAAATCCTTTTGCAACAACCCATACCTCTACAAATCCTTTCCTGAACGGGGGTCCTCAGAGCTCACTTGATCAGAACAGTAATGAGAAATCAGTTGACCTTCTTCTGTTTGATACGCTCACTCCATCAGTGCCCAACTCCACCAGCAGCACCGCCGACATCAATGGTTTTGGCAGTGGCGTTTTTAACTTGAACCCTCTTAGTCCCACCGTAGGGGTGGGGCAAACGTTGCGCAGGGACAACCCGTTTTTTAGAAGCAAACGGTCCTACAGTCTGTCTGAGCTGTCCATCCTGCAGGCTCAGTCTGACGCCCCTCAGGCCTCAGGTTTCTTCGGAGGCCTAAAATCACCGGCGCCAGAGCAATTCCAGAGCAGGGAGGATTTCCGGACAGCGTGGCTCACCCATCGCAAGCTAGCCAGGTCCTGCCATGACTTGGACTCGCTGGGTCAGAACCCAGGCTGGGGCCAAACGCAGCCGGTGGAGACCAACATCGTCTGTCGGCTGGACAGCTCAGGAGGGGCTGTCCAGCTTCCGGACACCAACATCAGCATCCATATACCCGAGGGCCATGTGGCCCTCGGGGACACCCAGCAGATCTCAATCAAAGCTCTGCTCGACCCGCCACTAGAGCTGAACAACGACCGCTGCACCACCGTCAGCCCTGTGGTAGAGATCAAACTCAGCAACATGGAGACCAAAACCACAGTTACCCTGGAGATGAAAGTGTCTGTTGTGGTGAAAATGGAGAGCAGGCAGACGACAGAAGTCTTGTGTGTCAGGAGTGATTGTAAAGAGGGACCTTACACTCCCATACCTCAGGCGTACATGTATGGGGACACAGTCCAGGTTTGCCTGGATAACCTGGAACCGTGCATGTATGTGTGTGTTGTGGCTCAGTCCCAGTCCATATCTCCAGACTCCACAGTTTGGGAGCACGTGGTTAAAAAGATCACCTTAGGAGTATATGGTCCCAAACATATTCACCCGTCCTTCAAGACAGTCGTGGCTATGTTTGGCCACGATTGTGCACCAAAGTCATTATTGGTGAGTGAGGTAGGCAAACAGGTGCAGTCTGCACCATCAGTAGTGCTGCAGCTCTGGGGTAAACACCAGTTTGTCTTGTCCAAACCCCAGGACCTCCGCGTTGGAGTTTACTCCAACATGGCCAACTATGAGGTAAAGGCTAGTGACCAGGCCAGAGTGGTTCGGGGCTTCCAGGTTAAACTAGGCAAAGTCAGCAGGCTCGTCTACATCATTGCGTCACGCAACGCTGAAGATGTTTCTGATTTCACCTTAAGAATCCAGGTCAAAGATGACCAAGATTGTATACTGGCTCAGTTTTGTGTCCAGACACCAACACCGCCACCCAAAGCAGGCCCAAAGACATCAGTGCAACGGCGCTTCCTGAAGAAGAAGGAAGTGGGCAAGATAGTCTTGTCTCCTCTCGCCATCGCCACCAAGTACCCTGTTTTTCAGGACAGGAGAATAAATAACCTGAAGTTTGGAAAATTAATCAAAACCGTCATCCGACAAACAAAAAATCAGTACTTGCTCGAGTACAAAAAAGGAGACTTTGTAGCGTTGTTGAGTGAGGAGAAGATCAAGCTGAAGGGCCAGTTGTGGACAAAAGAATGGTACATTGGATATTATCAGGGCAAAATGGGATTTGTTCATGCAAAGAATGTGCTGGTGGTTGGCAAAGTTAAGCCCATTTACTTCAGCGGGCCCGACCTTACGACTTCATTGTTACTGGAGCAGATACTGAAGCCCTGCAAATTCCTCACGTACATCTACGCCTCCGTAAGAACTATACTGATGGAGAACATCGGCAATTGGCGAGCGTTTGCGGACGCCCTCGGATACGTCAACCTGCCCTTGACCCACTTCTGTCGCGCAGAGCTGGACAGCGAACCTGAGAGGGTCGCATCAGTGCTAGAAAAGCTGAAGGAGGACTGCAACAATGCAGAGAGCAAAGAGCGAAAGTCCTTCCAGAAAGAACTCCTGACGGTGAGTTACAACCTTGGCATCCTCCTCTGTTGCAGTGACTTTCCATTTTGTTCGAGTCACTGATTTGATAAAATGCAAATTGCCCTTCCCTGTTTTAAAATTTGAGTCTCAGCTGTGTCTTTTGTCCTTCATGTGTCCAATTAAAGGGTCACGTGTTTCTGTCTGTATTCTCCTGGTAGGAGATTTCTCTCTCAGAGCACAATTATTCAGTCCTTTCTCCTGTTGTCTGCCCACAGCTGCTTTAAGCTTTTGGCTTTAGGCTGTGGTCCTGTCTGTTAATTCTGCTGGGAGTGCAGTCGATAACTGCTGTGTAGGCATTGAGGTCTAATCGGGACCTGAGGAGCTATGGAGAGCAGCAGAATACTTTTTCCTCTTACGAGCTTCTGTCGCCTGAGTTACAGTTAGTGTGTGCACAGTATGCTGATCTTATAAGTCCAATTGATCACTTGGGCTGCTCTGATCATTTTCTTTCTTTCTTTCGTACATATGAATCAAAGCCCTGAGGGGGAAAACAATGCAGTGAAACAGCTTAATGAAGCAGACCCTTACTCTTGTATTTACAGTATAAAGTCATTTTAGAAACGGGACCACAGGCAAATTTCAGTGAACCAATATTTACTGTTACTGAGTATCTTAAAAACAGAGCCACAGGTGCTAGTCACATATAGATTGACAGTAAAATCACAGCATAACCCTTCATCTCAATGATAGAATAGTGTCTTCCTGCTTTAATCAGAATATTAGACTACCCGTCTTTAGTCAACTCAGACATTAGCTGGGATTTTACTTATGCCTTTTTTAATTTAAAAAAAAAAAGAACAGATGTGTCCGCGACAGATGAAGAGGCCTGTTTATGCCTCATGCTTTTCTTTTTTCAGTATATTCAGCTTTTCTTCAAAGAGGACAAAATGCTGAGCTGTGTTCACTGTAAGTGTGCAAACCAGCTCTCTCAGGCACTTAGCTGTGCATCTTCTGTCACGGAAACGTGGATTTCCAGTGTCGCCTCAGGCAGTCCGGGTAGTGATTCTCACCCTGAGACGTCTAAACACACTGAACGCTCATATCCAGTCTGACCTATGCTTATGGCCTAATGCTCCGTAAAACTTTGCATTTTCATTTTTACAGTTTTTATTTTATGTGTCTGCCTGTTTGAAAGACTTCAGCATTTTCAGAGAGTGGTGTTTAGCTTCCTTGTCTTTGCAGCACTGTTCCTAGACTTTGTTTCTCTGTCAGCATATTATCCTACTGAGAGTCTCTGTCAGAGGTCATGGACGTACAACAGCTGAAGTAACACGAAGCAGTAACACTGTAATTTATGTGAGGTTGTAAACACTAGTTAGAACCATTTATAGACAGAGAAACGGCAGTATGGAAAAGAACATAATAAAAGGTGGTGACTGAAGATATGCCATTTGAGGGCGTCACTACTGATCATTTCTGAATATAGGTCTGTTTTTCTGTTTTTTCTGTCAGGATTACACCTAAACTACTGGTTACTGTGGGGACAATCAAAGCACGCAGCAATGCAGCAAATTTGAACTCACGAAGGCTCTTTGTTTAACCGACACAAATATGCTGTTTGTGCCATGTGCAAACATCTGATGTTTGTTTTTTGTCCTCTGAAAAGTGGCTTTTGTTGCGTGTGTTGGCCTCAGAGTAAAGCTGAGTGAGTCTAAAGACTGTCAGATGATATCTCATCCTCCTCTCCTCTTGCAAAGAGACTGTTTTCCCTGTCACAGAAGACACTCTCTTCTGATTTGCTGCTGTGTCATTTTACATGAACGGACGTCTATTATTAGAATAAAGAGAACCAAATCAAAAGCACAGTGTGGTCGAACCAGAGAGCTTCCTTTGTGCTCAAATCCTTTCTGGTCTGCTTTGATTGTTGGTGGAGAAAGTTGTTGTCAGCATACTTTGTGTTTGTTACAAATATAGATTTTTCATTTCCCTCTTGTTCTGTGTTTAACTGCTTCTCAGGCTGGTCAATGTCGCCTGTGTATTTATGTCATAACATAAAAAATATACAGAATATGCCAACGCCTAAACCAAGATATTAAGTTAAATTATCCTTTATTGATCCCCGAAGGGAAATTCATTATCTGCATTTAACCCATCCTAAGTGTTAGGCGCCCGGGGACCAACTCCAGTTCTAAGCCAGTACCTTGGTCAAGAATTAACATGTTTTGAAGGCGGAGGAAACCGGAGCACCCGGAGGAAAGCCATGCAAACATGGAGAGAACATGCAAACTCCAAACAGAAAGGCCCAGCCCCAGCCCCAGCCGGGATTCAAACCCATGACCTTCTTGCTGTGAGGCAACAGTGAACAATTTTGCAGCACGGTGCTGCCTGTTATCTTGTTGAATATGGTAATAATGACCACAGATGGGTCCTATAAGCCGTGTGAGCTGAACTGTTGAGTTTTTGAAGCTTTGGATGTTTGTGCTTTGAGCTTTAGGCGATTATTAATTACGTTTACAAGTGATAATTACTTGTTCACAGGAATAGCATACAGCAACAGATAGGCTACTAGCAGCAAGCAGTAAGAAGCCCGAGGTCTCAGTGTGAACCTCAGCAGAACAGGTTGAGATTTGTAATCATGTGTCGCTGTGCCAACTACCTGATGGGTCGATGCCTCTCTAACAGAGTGCACCTTCTGTTTTACAACACTGCATGGTCATGCTTTTAGAATTAATATAGATTTTCACCTTGTTCAACATGTCAAAAGAACAGTTACACTTAATAATGTTTCTCTCTGCTTTTGACACATTTGGGGATTTTGGAAGATTAGATAATTATGTGTCCATATATCAAGTAATGCCTTTAATTAGTGACAGTAGATAGCTGATGATGGGTGATGAAGTCTCACAAAGGTCCACAGCCGGACTCGAATCCATGTTGCAGTTACATGGTCAGTATCTGAAACCCAGAGAGCCACCAGGATGCCCCATCTGTCCATAATTCTGTGTTTACAAGCTACATACAGTTTCTGTCCAGTTGTTACTCTTAACGTCTCAGTCTCTATTTTTAACTTCATGTTGCCCCCCTGGGGTCAGCAGAAGAAAAAAAGGGAGACGTGTAAATCTGTACTCGGTATATAAAATATATATAATATATAAAACTCTGCAACACTGTGAAGCCACTGGTTTCTGCATGTGTCTATGTGACCGAGTGTGTGTTTGTGTCAGCATACTGTGTGTTCGCAGAGTGGTGTGAACTGAAGCAGATGTGTTATTGTAGCTTGTTCACCTGAGTGTATGACTTAGCAACAGAGTTGTTTTTATCTTCTCTTATGTGTTACCTCACATTTAGTCTGGAAGGCAGCCTAAGCTATAAACACTGTGGCTGTAAGTGCCTGCATGTCTGTATGTGTGTAAGGTGAGAGATAAGCCAGAACTTTTCTCTGGACCAAACGATCACTCACTGCTGGTTAGACGACAGATTTCCACAGAGTGGATTTCTCAAAAGTGTCCACACATTGCAGAATGAATTAGACCAAAGCCCGTCACAACAGAACGTGGCACACCCGTTCATGTTTCTAAAACATTTGGTTCTCTTGGTAAGGTAAAGACTACTCGCAGGGCTGGTTGATGAACTACTGAGGCTGGCGAGCTAACCTCTAACTCGGTAGCCAGCCGGGAGCATGCTAGCACTAGTCAGTCACAATAGCTCCCAGAGCTGCTTTTTATTCCCTCTGTGGAGGGCTGCGTACTCTGCCCTGGCCTTTTGTTCTCAGGATTGTTCATCATTTCGTTCAGTAAAGAGTTTTTGAAGAGGAGGAAAAAGCTCTCTAAGCTAATGAGCTTGCTAGCCTGTTTTGTTAGTTAGCTCGGTTGCTAACAAGACAGTTAGTTCACAGTTTGTTTATTAAAAGACGTATTTGTTAGCCTGACATCGCAACTGGATAGACCTACAAGCAGTCAGAACAACGAAATGTGTGACGTAGCGCAGAGAAATGCTCTAATTAATTACTTTTCTGGAATCGTGTTGTTCATTTATTCATCCTGGATGTTCCCAGGTGATAATACCTGTGAGAATGAAGCTACAGTACGTTCAGACTCTCAGAACAGTCTTGTTTGTTTGTGAGGAGGTTGTGTTGCTGTTGTCAGCGGATGATGGAAAGGATCCAGGTCGTGTCTATTGGATCTCAGGCCTGCAGATGTTTCCTGCCTCATTGTTCAGAAACTAAACAGAAGCTCCAGTTGTGGACCTGCAGGCTCCACTTCCACGTCCTTCCCATAATCCCCCTTGTCCCAGACCCCCTGTGCACATATGACCACAGTTAACTGCCACAGTGACAGCCGGTTTGGTATCATAGAAAACTAGAAGTGTTTAGACCTGTGGAGGAGGTCCGAGTCAGAGATGTGATTTCAGGGCAGTTGACTCATGATAACTGTACTTCTCAGTGTTTCTCAAAGCATTGTGAAATGACTGTCTCTTGTGATTGGGTAATTCTAGGCAAGCCTTTACAGGTCCTCTCTCTCTCTCTCTCTCTCTCTCTCTCTCTCTCTCTCTCTCTCTCTCGCTCTCTCGACTGAAATAAAAAATGCAAAACAAAAAGTGATCCGACCCATTTCTCTTTCTGTCCTGCTGTAACCTCTCCCTCCACATGACGTTAAGGCACGTTCAGGTTTTACAGTAAAATGTAACTGTGCCTCTCAGTTGCCTGCAGCAACACATTTTAATGGGCAAAATAGTCTTTTTATGAAAACTGCTAACTATAGTTTTACTTTGTCTCCATAAAAAAACAAGTGAGTAAATATAGTTCATGTTTTTCTGATAGACAAACTTTTCTCTTCATCAGGAATATATTAAAACAATTTAGTTTATGCAGTAGCGTTTATACTGTGGTTGGCTGTTTTTATAAAATGACTTCTTTGCCCATTAAAATGTGGATTTGAGATATTTCACTCTGGACCAAAATGGGCCGACAGTGTGTACGTATTTATCCACAACAGCAGTACTTTATTGTGTATTTTCTTTGTGTTTTCATTGGTTGTAAAGGACGAAACACTGAAACCAATGTGCACAGTTTTCAGGGACCATGGAAAAGCCTCCTCCTCTTGTTGCAGACAGACAGTGAACTGACTGCAGATTCCATAGCATCTTGAAGCATGAGACCACAGAGGTGGAACCTTTGTTGTATCTCGGTGCTAAAAGGGGATTTTCATTTCAAAGCTCTCACTCGGCTCTGCAGCAGAGCGTCTGACCCTCCTGGATTATTTGCAGTGAGATCAGTGTGGCAGGTAGAGCCCGGGAATAACAATAACATCCTATTTCTGGAGCAAGATTCTGAAAACCGGAGCGGCAACCAGGCCCCTTACTGGATGTTTGATTAGCGCTCTGCTTTGCCATTTTTGTACACAAATCTACAAATCTTTTCCCCCCACCATCTCCGACCTCTTTCCTCTTTCCTCTTTCTTCCCCTCGCTTCCTCTTCTCCCCTCCTTCAGTGCCTGGGTGTGGCAAGCTGCTGCTTCTGGAATAATTGACTGAACAACAGATCACTCACTCTCTGGAGATTTTGGCCTTGTTTGGGAATGTGGGAGTTATTTCGGAGCCATTACATGACGAAAGAAGGGAGTTCACGTGTAGAGTAAACTGTCCAAAACCAGCACCCACAATCTCTGATCCCTCCCAGCATCCTCAGGTTCTGATTTTAAGAGTTTGTTCACAAAAAGGTAAAGAGACGTGAAAGCAGGTTTAAAGCACAACTGGATCATGAGGAATGAAATTGCAAAGCCACAGTGAGGCTAAGATGGAGTGTAGAGGCCGCAAATGGGAGAGGTGGAGGAAGTCAGACGGAAAATGAAGATGGGATAGAAAAATAATAAAGAGGAGATTGAAGTGGAGAGATTGAGTGTCAGTTTTGTAGCTGAGAGGAAAAACAGGATGACGGAAGAAACAAGTAATTCATCAGAAGCCTCACTGTTGGTTTTACCGAGGGTGTAGTTTGGCCGTTTTCTTTGAATGTGTTCTTCGACATGATTGAAGCGCCTGCTTTGTTTTCACATCAACGTTATCTCTGAAAATATGTCTGCAGGAATTTTCTTCTCATTTTGACAAGCAGATGATTTATGCAGCGGGGGGGGCTGCGAGGCTTCAGATCACTGATTGCTGAGCTGGTGAAACAAACTCTGTGGCATTTAACCAAAGCGCGCGCACACACACACACACAGAGAGTCCCATAACCCGTCCACATAGACCAGCTGACATTTTAGAAAAACACAGCACAGCGTTTAATTCCTCCTCTGTCTCTGTGTGTTGTTGCGTTGCAGAAAAGCTTATTTGAACTGCAGTAAAGACAGCGCAGCCGGCTCCGTCTCAATTATTAGTTTAAAATCATGCTGGAGGCTCGCAGGGCACAGCGCTCTCTGATAAATACTTTACAACACGCCATCAAAGATTTACAGCAGCCAGAATGTTTCCGAGCAGTAAGACGTGCCAGGAAAAGAGCGAAGAGCAGCGTCACAAAACGTCTTCTTAAAGCTCTGACCAGTGAACTGGACTTTGAACACACACACACACACACACACACACACACACACACAGTTCATTATTGACCTTATTAGCAAACTCCATCTGCTAATTAAGACCATGAGAGGCAACTGAAAGCTCTGAAAAAGCCAGTAAGTGGACTAGTAGCTGAGTTAAGATTATTTTGTGAATGCTCGATCGACACAAAAATAATCGGCAACTATTTTGAAAATGGATGAATTGTTTCAATCATCTTTCAAGCAAAAATTTTGAGAAAATTCCAAACATTCTTCAGTTCAAGACTCTTGAATGAGAGGATTTGCTGCTTTTCTTTGTCATAAATCGTCGTAACTGAATATCTTTGGGTTTCAGACTGTCTTTTTATAGATTAACAAGCAGAGTGATCGATAATGAAAAGAATCATAAGTTGCAGCCGTAGCTCAGTTTTCACTCTATTTACAGCTGTTGGCATCGTCACTACATGACTTTTAGTTAAACATAGTTAAAGTTAGACTTGCCTTGGCATGTCAGCGGCATTATATATGTTTTAGGACACTAGTTATGAATTATTAATCAGGTTTTGTGCCTGTATGTCCACAAGTTTTCAGTACAACACAAATATCTGTATGTGAGTGGACAGAGGAGCGCGTCAGTGTCTCAGGGATATAAGAACAGTGTTGATGGGACAGTCTGAGCCTCAGCAATTTAATAAAAACTTTTTTTTTATTGCGTAAAATAAAAAATGCATCCATTCTGTCACTGCTATTTGTTTGCAAACAGGAAGTGTGATGAGTCAGTCAGGCAGGGGTGGACTTTAATAGCCTGTATTTCTTTACATTTTGGTGAGTCTGCACCAAAAGTCATGCTGGCTGTTCCTGTTTGGTTGTAACCATGGAAACAGACAACAATCACCAGGATACTTGAGAAAAAATCTAAATATGAAAACATTTATGAGGCGAGATCTGCAATAATAAAGGACGTCTGTATTATGTGATTCCTAAGTGGATTTATGGACGTTTATCATCAATGCACACTGGAGCTCAGAGGGTTAATAAACTTGTCTTATTGTCATTGAATTGTCTGAAATAAAGGAACGTTTTGGAGGTAATGGGGAACCTGGTCCAGAATCCTCCATGTTCAGGACCAGGTTTACATCAGACCAGCAATTAAATGGGATCTGGAGGAATTAAAAGGCTGCTAAGAACAAAAAAAAAGGCACCAGAGAGTCATGTTGGTAGAAGCTATTGATCGAGTCACTCCGTAACTCACCGTCGGTGTTTAATGGAGAGGTTCGATTCTTTTATATGGTAATGATAACTTCACTAAGTAGAGAGTCCGACACCGGCCTCCCAGAACCTGAGAAAGCACTTGATCACCTAAAGGACACTTTCATTTTCACAATAAAAGGAGGAGGAGGAAACTAGCAAGTAGTCTGATGGATAAAGCTTCAGATTCAGCAGTTTGCATATGAGGAGTGCAAAGGAAGCCCCACTGCTCCTTAAAATCTGGAACCTCTGTTCCTGCATGTTCGTAAATCTTAACTAAACTGCGAAAACCATAAACAAGCTCTACATTAAATTAATAGTCCAACATTTTGTGAAATACGCAGCTTATTTGCTTTCTTGCCAAACGTCAAATGAGAAGATCGACACCACTCTCGATCATATCAGCACGGTAGATATGAAGCTACAGGCAGCAGCCGGCTAGCTGTGACTTCCTGAAGCAAAGAGGTGAGAAATAGCTCGGCACATAACCCGTTAAACCTCAGACTGTTAAGTCGATTTTGTGGCCTTTGGACAGAACCAGGCTAGCTGTTTCCCCCTGCTTCCAGTCTTTATGCTAAGCTAAGCTAACCGGTAAATATGAACCTGGAGCCAGGAGACGTACAGACATGAGAGTGGAGTTTATCTTCTCAGCTAACTCTTAGCAAGAAAGTGAAATGAGCACATTTCCCAAACTATTCCTTTGAAAACTCACATTAAACATCTGTTGAAACTGAGCTGAAGTAAAAATATATATATTATATTTAGGTCCTGCTTTCAGAATATAACACCAGTTGTAACTATGGACGACTGCAGACACACTCATGACGTTTATTCAGTATCAAAATGTTGCCTGACTCCATCAGTCCAACTGTATATCACTTCTCAATAAACAAATATCATAATATTGATACCAAGCAGCACCCCGCAGTAAGACAGGAAGTGATCCCCTTTATTTTGGCAGGGATTTCCTGTCCTGTTGTTATCCAGCGAGGAAACAGGTTTCTGTCCCTGACGGCCTCTTCCCCTCAACGTCCACAAAGACCCACAAACAAACAAATGTTGTGTGACGCCGGCGCTGTCAGTCACTCAGAGCGCTTCACCGACACGTTTGATTGGCCCACAGCTGCTGCTATCTCGTCCTCTGGTCTGGTCTCAGAGCGAGAGAGGCTGCTGGAGCCTGGCATCTGCATTCCTCACCCCTCCCGCCTCCCCCCTTCATATCCTGTCGTTCCACACATTCCTGCACATGGAGCTGAAGCCCAAAACTGGAGCTTTAAATTTACCTTCGCTCTGTTGCGTCCACAAGTCAAAGGCTGCATCCGAGTGTGTCAGGCAATCTGTGTGTGTGTGTGTGTGTGTGTGTGTGCTTCTGTCTTTGCGAGGAACAATTTGACTTTTAGACCTGGAGAATGAGGACATGTGGAAAATGAGGACTTTTTTAAGATGCTTTAGCACTTTTGAAAAACCAAGTTACAAACAATAAAGAGTATTATAGCTGCGTTTCCACCGCAGGAACTTTCCCCAGGGACTAGGAACCTTTGGAGCGTTTCCACCGCAGGGACCAGGGTCTAAATGAAGTTTCCGGGACATTATTTTATCCCCCAAAAAGTCCCTGCTCGGGGGGTAGTACTTTCCAAAAGTACAGGAACTTCGGAGGTGGGGCTTGCAGTGCAGAACATTTCTGATTGGTTGAGTACTCACAGCATTTTATTTCAGCCACCATTCTTAAAAATCTGCAGCTGCAAACCAGTTTGCCGCTTTTTCATACGTCAGCGGACTCATTTGCCTAATCTTTTGAAGGAACCTTCTAGTTCCTTGAAAAGTAGTTCCTGGGACATAAAGTTCCAGGTTCTTTGGGTGGAAACTCAGCTCATGATCATCACTTAGGTTAGTGTTGGAGGCTAGGGAATGTGTTATTTGAATGAGGATCCTCACAAGTGGATGTTGTGTATAAATGAACACGTGTCCATCGGTGCAAATGCACTTGTATTTGCATGTGCGACATTTGTATTTGCAAATCCCTTCCGGTTGGTTCTGCTGTAGGAACAGACTGAGTCTCCAAAGCGTTTACTTTTCCCACTAACACCAGTCGGGTCTGGGCAGAATTGATGGAGACAGAGAGGTTCGAGAGGCTGGTGGGAGGAGCTGGGTTCCTGTCCAGACCGGTTAGACCCGAACAAACAGGAGCCACAGTTGCATTTTTCTTCCTCATTTTTTTGCCTGGCTATCAGCGTGAGGATAGAGAGGCTGTTCAGCTGTCTGCACTCTGGTCCAGAGCAAGAAAGCTTGACAATTACTGTTTATTACTGACCCTGACGTTTCTCTAACGCCACCCTCAGGACATACTATAGACAGATCAGCAGTATGTTCCAGATCAGGGCTTTAAACTTTAATCTTGTTGAATGCAGCGCTTGCTGTGTCCTGCCGTGCATCATTGTCCGGATCAGTTGCCAGGCGTTTTCCTCCCCTCAGTTCAGATGTGACATAAATCCTCAGTGTTGCTGTTGAAGCAACACGAGGCTCTTGTTTCCATTTCCACCAGAAAGCATCTGAAAAATGCACAAAGCTGAGATTTGCAGGGGGGTTGGGGAGGCAGGCTGTGGAAAATAACAGAGGATCAAGGATCAAGTCGGTGCAGTGAAACCTGTAGATGTACATTTATTAGTCTCTTTGTAGATCTCTTCGTGGTTTTAGTCAAACTTCATCGTCTTCACTGGACTCTCGTCCTCTCTGTTACCCTTTCCACTGATTCCCAGTCAGATCATATCTGATTTTTCTTCCCAATTTAGCCCCACATGTCTCCAGAATCCAGGATATTATTCACCTCAGTCTAAAGACGTCTTGTGTCCTTTCTCTGCAGGCTCTGTTGAAGATGGACTGTCAGGGACTCGTGGCCAGACTGGTCATGGACTTTGTCCTCCTGACCACGGCCGTGGAGGTGGCCGGACGCTGGAGGGAGCTGGCAGAGAGGCTCGCCAAGGTTTCACGCCAGCAGATGGATGCTTATGAGGCGCCACATCGCGACAAGAACGGGGTGGTGGACAGTGAGGTACGTCTGTCCCACAGGAGAAGACTGCTGTCTCACATGTGAACATGAAAATGGTTTGTTGTATCACATCATTCTCTAGAAGTGTGTGTTGAAACGCCTTCAAACCCTTTAGTTTAATGGTGGATGGTAAACAACAAAACTACCTTTCCAACCACAATCCTCAAAGATGGTGCTGATACTGCATTTATTATAATAAGACTGACCCCTATTAGCTGATTATTTGCCTTTTTTAATATTTGGGTCTTTAGCGTTAGAGATCAGACATCATTTAGTCCAGTCAGAGACACTTTTGTAGGAAGGAATTTAGAGCAAATGGTTATACAGTTAGATCTGGTGCACGAACATTAAATCTGAGCTAAATCTATGTAGCACATGATGAGGAGGTTTGGGTGGAGGAGCGAGCTGCAGAGTAATAGTGAGAAGTGTCAGGTCTTAATGGCCGTGCTGAGACTGGGGTGATGCATGTAGAGAGAGACTAAACACTCAAGACACAACTTGATCAGTTTGGGTGTCATGTTGTGATATAGAGGTCGGTACATGCTGCCTGCTAATCGAGGCTAAGGGTAGTTTTTGAGACTACAGAAACAAAGATGTCAGTAACGAACACAGTGGGATGTTTGCTCTCTCTCTCTGTCTGCAGGCCATGTGGAAGCCGGCGTATGACTTCCTGGTCACGTGGGCCGCTCAGATCGGCGACAGCTACAGGGACGTGATCCAGGAGCTGCACATGGGCTTGGACAAGATGAAGAACCCCATCACCAAACGCTGGAAGCACCTGACCGGCACGCTCATCCTGGTCAACTGCCTGGACGCCCTGCGGAGCTCCGCCTTCAGCCCCGCTGCTCAGGACGACTACGCCATCTGAGCTCTGTCCTTCCTGTTGACCCTGCCAGAGTCTCGCGCCAGCTCACCTCGCTCTGCTGGAGCTTTTGAAAAGTTACGCAGTTTGAAATGCTGCATTATCAGCTGTCTGCTCACTCTGAATGCCACTACTGCTGTCGTATGTTGTTGTTTAGTTCCTGCGGTGCCGCCTTCAGCTCCTCGAGCCCAGGGGAACATCGCCCAACTGCCCCCGTCTCCGCGGCCACCGGCCAAACCACACAGTGCTGCACGGAGCTCGCAGTATTCACAGAGACTCTTTTAATAGCTCCTGTCTCGCATAGTTGTGTATTTTTGTACTCTTATTATGGCACAGCGTTTTTTAAAGCAACACTTGGTTAAGAACTGTGGACGAACGCCAAGAAAGACACTTTTTCAAGAAAAGACACTTTTCAATATCGTATCCTTGTTACCGTAGCCTTGTCACATGTGTCAAATCTGTTCTATTTATTTGTACATCAAAGAGAAAAGTCACTTTCGTCTTCTTCTTCTTCTTCTTCTTCTCTCTCACTGTGGTCCTTCTCATTTCAGAAATCCCAATGTTCTGCTGTCCTGGCACAGAAGAAAACAGAATCATTTATTAATCTAAAGTTTGAATCAAGCTCTCCACTAGTGCCGAAACATTTAGTTTATTAACTGAATATAAAAGCAAAGGAATCGATAACAGATGACATAGACTAAACTGATTGGTTGTCTGGTTTCAGCCTCTCAGATGTGAGAATCTTCAGCTTTGCTGTGTTTTACATCGTCGTTCATTGAATGTGTTTTTGGTTTTGGACGGTTGGTCGCACAAGTAATTTGAAAGTGTCACTTGAAAATTGTGATGGACATTTTTCACTGTTTTCTGACTAAACGGTTACTGTGTGGAGCTCGACAGTTCATCCTCCACCTCGTAGACAGCCGTTCTCGACTCGAGGTCCTCTTACAAACTCATTAAAATGATTGTTATTTTCAGCCTTCATATAACAACCGAACCTTGTTTGCGTTTGCCGTCTTCTGCCTGTATTTTTTTTGTCTTTCTACCAAAGCTTGCCAAAAATGAAGATGACCTTGTACCGTGTTGAGACCACTGTTGTGATGACACTGTCAATACTGTATAATGTGGTAGTAACACATCCAGTGGTGAGTTTCCAAACCTTTTTGTGGAAAAGACTCTAAAATAAAATGTAAATATTTGTACACAACATTTGTCCTATTGTACCTGCGTCTGGCTGCAGCCTGTTGTGACAGTTTCGCTGTAAAAGCACACACAGACCCGAACATCACAGTCAGGTTTCTTTATCTGCAGCAGGAGCGACAGGCCGTCATGTTTCGTGTGTTATCAGCATTCAGTTTGTGGAATGAACACCATGAGAGAAAGTGTGCAGTGAAAGGTAAACGGGAGGTAAGACAGAGCAAAGACGGAAGGAGAAAGATGAGAGAAAAGGATTCTGCAGCGTTGAAGTCTTGATCTCCAGCAGCGCGTCCGCATCATTTCACGTCTTATGTTGAAGAGATCAAAAATAGTCTTAAATTTCAAATTGGAGCTTGACTCATTGTTATATTTCCCAGCAGCAGAGCTCTGCTGGAGGTAGAAATAACAATGGTCTCAATCAGCCGGGCTAGCATCCCAAACAGAAAATAACATTTTGGATGGATGAATAAGATCTTTATCACTTGGGGCGCAACATGTCTCCTGTTAGCATGTTAACATGAGGCGTTTTTGGACCGGAGGAAATTTTTCACAGTTCTAAGAACAGTTGGAGGACCCCTCCCCTTTTTATTGTGTTCACACTGCAAGAACTGGGAACGATCGTAGTTCTCAGAACGCCGTTTTGAGGGTCTTTTTTAGCTCCTACTTCAGAGCAGGTACTCTCCCAGCACCAGAGGAACCTCGAGTGACGTAAGTGTGCGTTGATTGGTCGAACACATAAGCCAATGCAGCACCGGCAACCGCCATCTTTAAAAACCCGTGTAAACAACAGTTTAGCCTTAAAAAGTGGACCAAAATGTGGACAAATGGACCGACAGTTGTAGCTGTTGTTGTTGTTGTATGTCATACAGAAGTGACGTTGCTATGCCAACCGCTGGCCGGCTTACATCACTTCAGCGTTCCTATTGGCGGTGCGAACGCAAACAGGAAAGAGCCCTTGAAGGTATGTGGTTCTCGGCGGAGCAGTTCCTCTCAGGGAGTCTGCAGAACTGTGACGTGGCTCCTACTTCCTCCTGCTTTTTAGCTCTATAACGGGAGGTTTTTCCATGTTTGTGCCAACATGGCATGAATGCTGAGGTAGCCGGCCTATGGTTTAACCACAGCTGCCTGGAGAGCAGCTCTGGCATTTTGTGACGTCGGTGGCACCACATGCTGGACGTCATGTTGGGATGAGGAAGATGAAGAGATGTGGTCATTGGTCACGTGACCCCGGTTGTGTAGGGTGTCTGGGGACGGGGGAAGACCGGCTTCTTCACTCCGATCATTTGGAGGATTTCTACATAAAATCTAACTCGTCTCTAACTTCTGAGGCTCATTTTCATTCCTCTCTGTCCTTTTTGCGCCTCTCGCTCTCTGTGCCGTTAAAGCAAGCAGAACTTAATTAAATACACAGATTAATGGAGGAGAAAAAAGAGCCAAAAGGAGTGGAATTAATTACAGCAGAGTATGTGCTGACATGCTTCAAATCCCAGCCTGGAGTGCTGGTAATGAGCTCCCCCAGGGTGACAGGACTCTCAGAGCAGCACACAGCTCTGTACTCGGCTTCAAAATCCACAGATAATCTGCACAAAGAGGGAACTCGGGGGGGCCACCCAGTCCAAACTCTGACTTTTCATTGTCATGTCCAACATGTTTGGGGTTTTATTGCTCATTTGGCTTAAGAAGAAAAGTCTTAAAGTCTCAAATATTCGACTTGTCAATGAGTGGATTATTGTTTAAGCCTCATAAATACCTGCAGGTCTCACTTCGTACACAGGTACGGATCAGGATGGAAAATTGAAAATGAATACTCTCCCTGTTTCCTTTGTGGTGGCACATGCCGAACATTTTATGTTTCTAGCTCCCTCTCTGCTCCCGCTCACTGAATGATATGTTTCCATTTCCATAATGCTGTTTCTAAATTTGGCACTTTGATTTCCTGCTTCATGCTCGGTCAAATCAGAAACCCCTGACATTTACTTTCTTTTTCATTTTCACTCCTCACCAGCCGTAATATCTGACACAAGAAAGGAGAGTTTTGCACCAGTTAAATATGTGGGAATGTTGATATTAATGAATTCTGTAGTTCAAGTCCAGGTCCCAGTCCAGGTCCCAGCAGTTTCAAGATTCAGTCAGGAGTCCAAATGGTCTTGAGACCAAGGCGGGACTCAATGCTCTACATGCTATGTTCTTACTTTTGTTGAGAGTTGAGAGTGAACTGTGATATAACTTCAGTTTGAAATGTGAGGAACGTAAATGTGCCAAACTGTTCGTGATTAAAACCCCGAGAAAAAATAGATAATTACATTAGAAATGAAATATTTTTTTGTGCGTTTGGTGCTGGGCAGGTAGTTTACAGTTTACATCATCTAAACTATATTTTAGTAGTAACTGCAGCTCTTTTTGAAAACACACAAAGATATATATTATTTTAATCTCATTCCACACCTGCTGTCACTCTCATGAGTCTCTACCAGGGTTTTATTACCACTACAGGGCCAAAAGTATGCGGACACTCGAACATCCCACCCTTACGTAATATTTGAATGCATCATCTCAAAGCCGTGTTCATTAATGTTTCCACTCTTCTCCTGCTGCAGGGATTCAGACAGAGCACCAGTGAGGTCCAGCACTGATGTTGGGGATCAGGTCTGGCTCTCGGTCGGAGTTACAGTTCATCCCAAAGGTGTTGGATGGGGTTCAGGTCAGGACTCTGTGCAGGCCAGCCCAGATCTTCCACACCAAACTGGGAAACAGCTTTGTGCACGGGGACATGCTGTCATGTTGAAAGAGGAAAGAGACGAACACAAACTGCAGACACAAAGCTGGAAACACTGTTGTCTGATATTATTGTATGATTTCCCTTCATTGGAAGAGGCCCAAACTTACACAAAAGGTGTGTGTCCACATACTTTTGGCCATTTAATGTACATTAAAATACTCAATTCAGGCAGCATCACATGTCACCAAACCCATTTTCTAATACAACGACAGCTTAGTCAGAACTGCTGGGTTTGACTCCCAGCGTTCAGAAAGGCTTCAACATATTTGCATTTTTATCTTCTACTCTCTTTGTTTTTCTTGCCGGCTGAATGTAAACCGAGTGGTGAAAGAATCCGACACGATGATTGTTTTGCCTTCTGTCAGCAACGGCGGCCAAATTGTGGCAAAAGCTTCGACATCGCTGCCAGCTGAAGAGGATTTCGGGGGAATTTGAGTTGTTTTGTTTTTCATTGTGCTGTCATTTCACTGTGGCAGCTTTCAGCATCGGCGAGAAAAGGTCAACGTCTGCATGAACCGCTCAGCCCGAGAGCCTTTTCTTTTCTTCTGTGCATCTCTGCCCCTGCAGCCCTGCACACTCAGCAGCTCTTTTCTCTCCATGTTCCTCTTCACGTTCTGTCAGTCTGAACCTGTTGACTGTAAACTGAGTCCTCAGCAGCAGCAAACACTCTAAAACTCTCTGATGTCTCAGTTTATTAGTATATATATTTTTTAGTTTTTACAAAGTGAGTATTGTGCTTTCTGTTTTTGGGGGGATTGCAGGGATCCACACATGAATAAGAACAGGTGAGCAGTTGTCTGATGTCGGTTCTGCAGCAGGAGTTTGTGTCTGAGCCGATCGCGAGCAACAGAAGTGTGTTTGTTCTCTGATGAGAAAGGTGAGTAAGATCGAAACCTGGCAGGGAGGCCGACTCTCTCTGTGTACTCAGCACCGTCGCCCACCCTCCCCAAACCAAAGCCTCCTCTGTGTTTCCACTGTGTGTCTCTCACTTAACCCTTTGTGCACTAAACACACTCAGATATGAAGCTTCGTGGAGGCGATAAGGAGCGCTAACAAACCAGCCAGAGCAAAAGGAGAGACGTTGATGGATGGAGGCGGGAGGCGGGAGGCGGAGGCCAGCTCCATGTTTACATGACATACAGGTACAACCACACACACCATGTTCAGTTTTCATTTAATCATTTCACATTTAGGGAATGGACAAATATGTTAAACGGCAGCTTAAAACAATGAGGTTTAGATTCGACAAAAAGCCCAAACACACACGTGTATAAGAATACATACACTTACATACACATAAACTATCATTAATGGAAAAACCAGAGTCTGCAGCCACGCTAGCAGCTCTGTGAGGCTGTACTTAGTGCTTTGAGCTGAATGCTAACACCATGCTAACACGTCTCACTGAGAACTCATCAATTTACATTTGTCAAGAAAAATGGTTAGCTTATTAGCATAATGGCTAGTTAATTTATTAGAGGATGAAGTCTTGTGTCTTAGTAGAGTCAGAGCTCTTTTCTCTGATGAAAGTGAAGCTACCAGGACACCTTAGCATAGTTGGTTTATAGCCTAACGTTAGCTTTTTACTTCTGGCGATCGCATTTACGCTTCAAAAATCATAAAATTGGTGGGCGACGCTAACTTCCTGGTTGGACCACAAAAATACGTCCATAACAAGTCACACTGCTTCCACCTTTCCTCCTGATGGACGCGAGTCATAATTACTACGACCGCTTCTGCTCCCTAGTGGCCAAAAAGTCAGCTTAACCTTGCATATTATTAAATCTTATCCTGAAGGCGTAAATCCAGCTTCACTTCATTGGCCGTATTTTCTAAAACTAAGTCACTGATTGGCTGCAGACAGAGTCCCCAGACTGAGACAACCTGTGATGGATTCTCATAGTTTGCTGTGCCAAACGGCTCTTACAGCGTTCAGAGTGCAAAGAGGCCTAACGGAGTACATCACTCTTTACTGGTGACACTGAGGGGGGGTGTCTAACAGATACCAGCTCACTGATGCCCTTATTTCTCTCTTTTCAACAACACGTCAGCCGTTTGTCTCCTTGGAAACCTCGTCGGTTTGAAGGAGGATCGGTTTGCCAGAGATAAGGACATTTCATCAGCACTACACTGGAGACCTTTTATCACCGGAGAGCAGCAGAACTGAACATCAAACTTATTTTTCCCCCACAAGCTTACTATTTGGTTTCCAAATTCTAATATGTGGCACTGTTTGCTCTTTATAGAAACTGATTTTAGTCTTTGAGAGGATTTGTTTCTCCCAGCTAGGCTGAACTGAGCAACAAACAGAATAAAATATTCCAGAATCTGAGAGTTACACCAAGTCTTTTCATGCCATTATCTAAAAATGTGAAGTAATGTCCCGCTGGATGCTAAATTTCACTGGATTCAGACGATTAATCTGCTGATGCGTCTCCTCTGCAGGCCTCCCTGACTCTCTTTAAATGTAACCCAGCTCTGAGAGGGACACTAATGGCAAACGTTTAGGTAAAAACAGCATGACTGAACAGTAATAAGTATTTTTCTTCCTATTCGCAGCTGAAGCGACGCTGTAACTCAGCTCTGCTCGGCACTCGCAGTCACTTCAGGATTTGATTTTCCAATCATGAGATCATAGATCATCTGTGGAGCGCGGCCAACTTTCTCGCTCTCTGTCTCGCCCACATCCTCCTCTTCCTCCATCTCAGCCGTTATGATCTCTTTCAGGAGTCGGTAAACATCCAGCGCTGCAAACAGAGCGGTTTTATTAATTTGAGGAGGCAGAGCGACCACCGCGCCAACAAAACACTCCGCTCCCAGTAAAAAAAAAACGGCTGCCATGGCAACCTGCAGAGCACAGCATGCACATCTCCATAGCAACCTTTGTGTGTTTGTGTGTTTGTGTGTGAGAGAGAGAGACAGTAAGGGAGAGGTACTGATGAAAGACATCAAGACAAATGAGAATATGTTTAGAATCAGTCGGCTGACACTTTGTCTCTCGGACTGCAGCTGAATGATGTGAGAGCTGAATGATGTGAGAGCTGAGGGGCAGCAGAGGGAAACAACAACAGTAGCAAACATCTCTCAAAGGCCTCTCCTCACTTCATGTTTCATTCACTGCTCCGGTTTTGCTCGATACGTCTTAAAAGGATCAGTTCACTCCGATTACGAGGTGTGAAATATCCGGCTGACTCTGTTCAGATATTTATGGACCGCTGACGATGGATCCTGCTGATTTTGGTGACCATCTGACTTTCCCTCTAGCACCACCATGAGGTTGACATGTTTTGTTTTTTGGTGAAATCTCTCGACAGTTATTGGATGGATTGTTATAAAATGTCCCCTTCATCAATTGTAATAACTTTGGGCATCCTCTCACCAGCGCCATCATCAGGTCAAAGTTTTCATTTGTCTGATATTTATATATATATAATATATATATATATATATATATATGACATTCTCATCTGCCTCAGCTGAACTTTGTGTTTAGTGCTAAGTAGCAAATGTTAGCATGCTAACACGCGTGTCGCTTCCGTACCGGAAACAAGATTTGTTTTGCGCATTTGTTTGTCTTTCTAAAGATACGTTCCACTTATTAACATGAAGTGAGACTTCAATTGAAGCTTTCAATTTCTGCATTCAAGAAAAAAAAAAAGCTGTGACAGGAAGTAGCCGCATTTTCGCACAGAGCTGCTAGCATGACTGCAGACTCTTAGTCCAGTTTAAATGTAATAATGTGCCACGAACTAAACTACATTCATCTCCAACATTTGGATATTTGGATAATTCAAAACCTGGACAAATAAATCCAAAACTATCTGCATGGATAGATAAGACTAGTTTATTTGGACTCAATCCCCCACACACACCGTCCTGCTGCCCCAAATACTCACTAGAGCACCAAATGCGGATTCATCCACCGCTGAAAATAGTCCCCAACAAATGCCTCCTCCCATTTGTTTGATAAAAACTACAGTGAGCAGCTGTTTTAGGAAATCACTGAGGCTTCTTTTGAGAGCCACAGACAGGAAGTCCGAGTGTTGAGAGACGGACTAACATATTGTTGGTTTTAGTCTTTGTTGACAGTAAGAACATTATAAAAATATAACACCAGACTCATCCTTAAGATAAGAAAAGTTGTGAGCACAAAAAACGTCCTTTTTGTCGGTTTTAGTCTTTAAATGTTTCATCTTAATAAACCATGATGTTGTTTTGAACTGTTCTGTTTAAATCATGTTTATTGATGTCATGTCATCAATAGTTGACAAACATGGCAAGCCAAATTAAAAATATGAATTCACCATTTTCCTGAGTTGACAGGATGTTACTAATTGCCTCCAGACTTTCAGAGACACCGCTGTGACCTGCAGCTATTCATTTTTCAATCAGCGTTCCTCATTTGCATCCAATAGCAGGTGTTAATGAACGGAGCTCGCCGGGTCTCCATCTCTGCAGATCTGGAAGCAAACAGTCGCAAACAGCTCCGTCCTCGTTCAGGCCGCCGTCCTCATGTCCGTGTTGGAAAGCCGGCTGCGTGCGTCACCGCTCTGCCTGCCGGGAGCCGACTCCGAACAGGCCGTTTTTCCCTCACAGAGGTGATGAATTCCTGCTCTGTGCTGCAGCAGCGTGCAGCTGTTTCACAAACAGCAGAAGAAGAAGTCAACAGGTGGCGTTTCTGTCCAAACAGCAGCACGTATAGATTCCACCTTCCTCTGTTGTTTTAACCTTCACAGGATCCGTCTAAACGCTGAAATGCAGACAAAACAGCAGTTATCCAGCAGTTTGGTTTGGCAATTACTGAATTTTTTTTTATTAAATTTTGGGTTAATTGGACTTTGAATTATTTCGTTTTTAGCTCCTGGGTTTTGTCTGTCCTGATGTTTAAGGAAACATTGTAATAACCAACTTGATTGCTGAGATGTGGAGATGACACAACACACAACACATCATCAACACCAGCAGGTTCAGACGGAGCCGGTTAGCCTCTTCAAGAAATCCCCAAATCAACCAACCCAAGATGGTGAAGATGACTCACAGGAATCTTATCAGTGTACAGTAAAGCACGGTATATGCTATGCCTGGTAGCTTGTTTGTGCTTGCAAACATAGAAACATACAGACAAACAACGCTCCACTTCCATCAAAGCACTTGAGTTGAGATGTGAAGCGTGAAAGTAGAACTCAGGCCGTCTTTCTATCTCTTTCATGCTGCTCCACCTCTCTCTCTCTCTCTTTGTGGTGAGGTGAACCAGTCCCGTCAGCTTCCATTATTCCTCCTACATGTGATACTGAGAGCGATGCTTTTATCTCCCAACAGCAGGTTGAAGGAGCCATTGAGACGGAGCTCAGTGGTCTATCGGGCTGGATAACACGAGACCAGCAGCAGCAATCACCCTGCTCCGTCAACAACCTCCTGCAGGCTGTTCAGAGACGCTTCCATTCAGCTGAGGACGGACAACAACGTGTAGGTTTCTGCTCCCACGCAAAGACTTCCTCCTGCGAAGAACAAAGAGTGTTTGACTGCAATAATAAACTTCACAATAATACATCAAAGCAGAATTGTGTTGCTTATTCCTGGAGGTTTTGAGGTGTGAACGTTAAATCCAACACGTCCACCAAGCTAACTGACAGAATGGATCGTTTGCCAATAACTCCCACAGTGACATATATTTGACCGTTGGAGAGTGCCAACGACAGGCGGACCTTCGTCGTCATGGTAACAATAATAAACATGGTTAGGTTTAGGCACCAGATCTACTTGGTTGGGTTGTAAGTTAACTTGCGTGTCACACGGGACACAAACAGCGGCCGCCTGGGTGAAAGTGCTGTGTTTTATACGACCTCACCTGACTTCCTCTTTGCTCCCGTCATAATTACTGCGACCACTAGAGGTCGCCGCCTAACAATAAGCGTAAATATGGGTCGTAATAAGCTGCGTGCACAGACGACCTATACGGACATATTTTTGGGGAGGGTGGTCTATGTAAATCAGAAACATTGGATTTTCTCTGTGTGCATATTTCATGTTAAAGCCACTATGTGAATATTTTTTTATGCAATTACAGCCTCTTTAATATGACCACTGGGGGGCACCAAAGTCAGAAATTTGAGAGTTTTCTGGTCGAATTGGAAAGGCAACATCTTTATGGTCTAGTTAAGTTTAGGAAACTAAAAGTGCTTGGTTAAGACGAGGGGAAGATGGTGGTTATGGTTGGTGGTCAGAGATTTTGTATGCCCGTCCGTCCACTAAGAAACAATCCAAATATCTGCACTGAACATTTTGCAGACTGAACTGCATCCTCAAGAACGCCGGAGCATCTACAGCTGTCAAATTCACCAAATTTGTAAGGAGGCTCATGTTAGACTTTATGCAGAATTTCAAGAGGAAAAAGAAACACCGAGTCTTTGTCCTGACAGACAGGTGACTTGTACTTTTTTCCCAGTGCATGCTGGGATAGCTTCCCATCCACTGACTGTTCAGTGTGTCTGTGAGGAAACAGATGGAGGTTTCCTCGTATTTTTGACAGTCCCTGAGTTTTGAATGAAATCTGACTTCCTGATTGAAGCGTGAGCTCAGCCCTGAAAGCCACGAGTCACTGAACAGGATTTCACAGCCGGGGACCTCAGTTGCATCACTCATCTGTGGATGATGAGACTTTGAAGTCTTCATTAGCAAACAGCTCTGACGTCCCGTTTCTTCATGGACCCTGATTTCTCTTCGTCCTTGAGAACAAGACCAACTTTCATTTCTTCGACTTCTATTATTCATTCACAACTTATAAAACATTAAGCACCCACTGTCCTGGCTACACTTTTATTTACTAAATGATATTTCACAGCGGCAGTTATGGATATAAAGCAGCTGAACATCATTCGTTCTCACGGCTGTTTGTACAGACGTGACCCGCTTTGAGCTTCGTATGTGAATGTTGCATATCTTCAGAAGCATGGCATTTACATAACTCTGTATAGAGCTGTAGGTGGTCTGCAGAGGAGGGGGATTTTGACACACCCGGGCATCTGAAGCTGAGGGGAGACCAGATAAAACGTGCCCACACAGATGCAAACAACCCCCCCCATCAACAGATTAGAAAACTCCCGCTGAGAACATGAAGACGCTTCTGGAAAACATGCTCCATTACGTGAATAAATCATGATTTTAAATATTTGGTTCACACAAATGTGGGCTCTTTGGCTGCAGCCTGAATGGAGTTTTATATCTATGACTGACAGAAACAATTACAGCGAGCGGAGTGGAACCAGCCCTTTTGCTAGCTAAGCACGCCCTTCAGGAGCTGTTTTACATTTCTGCTACAAGGTTTCCACCAAAAAATGGTCAGATTAACAGCTTGCAAATGTTACCAAACACTGTCCTTTTCATACTAAACATGACATTAGCATGTTAGCATACTGACATGTTAATATTAGCATGGCTCTACACTAAACAATCATGACACCACACCCCCTTTTTATAGCATAAATTAACTAATTAAAACCAAACTGATCAGAAAAAGTAACACTTCAAACAAACATCATAAAAACTACTTTGTACTGTACTTTGGTTTTTCAGTTTGGCCCATCCGCTAACATGGATGGGGCGGGGCTTATGACATATACTGCAGCCAGCCACCAGGGGGCCATCCAGATGTTTTGGCTTCACTTTTGGGGAGCTGTCATGTCGTCCATCTTTATATACAGTGTGTGAGAGAAACACAATTCTGTAGTGAGACCACAGACTGTTTGTGACCTGCAGGTTACTGAACTGGACAATTAAACGCTTCATTTCAGTTCATCGCTCACTGCTTCATCTTTTACTTATTGGAGCCTAAAACCCAGGTCACACCAGCATGTGAACATTTTAAACTTTTGGATATTTCACTAACTATTTTACTAATATTTTTCTCAGATTTTACTGTAATTTTTCAGATATTCTACTAAGAATTTTCTGATATTTGTCAATTTTTTTTCACATATTTTACTGATATTTTATCAATATTTTTTCGGAGATTTAATAAAATAATTTTTGTTGGATATTTTACTGATTTTTTAAAATATTTTATTAATATTTTTTCGGATATTTAACACATTTTTGTTGGATATTTTACTAAGATTTTTTGGGGATATTTTAATGATATTTAAGTGTCACAATGACTTTTCTCACAGAGGTTTTCTTCTCGTGGAGTTTTCTGCCCATATTGTAAATGAAATCTGTGCAGTAGAATCTGAACACTCAACGTACAAAATCCAACATGTATGACTCCGTTTTGGTTGGAGACTCAGGGCTGTATTGGCAAAATAAATAAACAAAAAAGCCAACCAGTGTCATGGTCAAAGTAAAGGTTGGGCTCATGGTGGAAAAACACAAGAAAATCATTTACATAGATGTGCATTTACCCTCATCGTGTTTTATTTTAAAGACTATTATTTAATGTAGATGTTATCTGTCTGTATGACCCACAGGATCGACGCAGGGAGGAGGGTTAGTTTGCTTTTGCCTCCACCTCACATGTGTGGGTGGAGGGTTAATGGCTCCTCTGTGAAGATAACAACATCCAATCATATGAGAGAAGAGAGATCCTGAATGCTCTTTCTGCTGTTGAGAAGAGTGTAAATGGAGTTTATTTATGTTCACCCTCCAGTACACCCCCGGTAATGACATCCCTGAAAACGAATCAGGCTTCGGGGAATGAAGCCAGCCTCATATATACAGGAAAACAAATGTGTGTGTGTGTAGAAGTGAGAGAGATTTATGTGTGTGTGCGTGCACTTATTTAGAGAGAAGAGGAGGTGGGTGGAGTGGCGCTCCTGCAGGTATCCTCTGGAATAGTGATGAAGGAGAAATTGAAGAGGCTGGAAACGTGTGTGCACATGTACACTGACTGTTTGTTAACAGGTAACAGCTACTTCCTGGAACTGTGTGTGTGTGTGTGTGTGTGTGTGTGTGTGTGTGTAATGAACATGCTCAGACCGCTCTCGTTTGTTTTGAATGTATCACCACACCTGCATCGCAGCACGCGGGCTCTCTGCTGTCTGCTGCAGCTGGAAACGTGCAGAAGTGACAGATTTAAAGTCACACTTTATCTCATGCTCACGTCACATCACAACAAAAACATCTGGCAGCTGAACGTGGCACAAAAACACAGCACACACGACTTATTGTGAGACTTTGCCATCTAGTGGATGAAAATAGTGCTGCATGTTTTTTACTGTCTAAATGTGAGGCACACCTACAGTATATACTATATATATATATATACAGTGTTTATATATATATGTATATATATGGAGAGAGAGAGAGAGAGAGAGAGCTCCTTTACAAAACGATACTATACTATAATATACAGTACATAAACAGCCTAACATGATCCTGCTTCTCATTAACTTCCTGCAGCCAGGTTCCAAAATCCTGTGGAAAGACTTCCCAGAGGAGCTGCAGGTGTCCACACACTTTTGGCCATGTGTTGACTTGTACTGGTGCCCAGTATATTACTGGGTGCTATCACTGTACAGTGTATATTCAATACATGTCACAGTTACGGTCTAGACTTTAGTCTCTTATTTTATATTTGATTTAGTCTATTTTAGTTATTGTATTTCATTTGGCTCTTTAAATTGTATTTGTTTCTATCTAACTCATTTATTTTATGTGACGTATCTATCTATCGATCTATCTATCGATCTATCTATCTATGTAAAAGAAAATAATCACTACGGTTGTTTTTGTTAATGAGGAGGTATAGCCTACTTTTAAGATCAATCACTGGTCTTTGTTTCATTTTCATCTCGGTCTTTGGTTGAATTAAGTATAATACAAATATTTGTCCATTAGTATCTTGTGCAAAACATGAACACAGACATAAAGTAGCTGTGGATCCATATTATTCACAATCAGCTTTATTGCCATATATGCAATATGACTTATTGAAATGAAAGAGCTGTACAGTTGTGTGCAAAATATTGATTAGGGAATGTGCAAAAGTTCAGTGTGCGGTAATGTAAGGCAGAGTCCCGTTTGTTTTAAAGACTGCTTCCAAACGGCATCTCAACACGTTTTGTTTTCTAATTTTAAATGTCAACTTCCGGTTTTTTCTTTTAAAGTTATTTCCTGTATGTGCATCCTTCGCCCTTCATGTGCTTGCCCTTTTGTACCGGCAGGTGGCGCAGTTGCCCGTGATGTTCACCGTGAAAATACACCTTATTTCCAAACACACCTTCAGTGAAACTCGCTCGTATTTGATTATATTTTCTTTGGTTTGGTTTCTGACGATGAACGGAATAATTAACTAATTCACCTGCTGAAGCTAAACGAAGCTCGAGCTGCTGGCCTGTCTGCTCTTTACTTTATTTCATTAACGTGATGCTGTTGCTGCTGCTGAAGAAGTCCGGACTCGTGTTTGTGTGTCTGGAGGAACCGGATCTCCTCCGCAGCTCTTGTGGACTCTCGCTGCCTCATTGGCACATGTCCCGGCGGGGTGGAGCGTAGCGGGGCCGCCTCTTGTTTTGCGGTCTTGTTTTGTCCGCCTCACAACAGTGCAGCTGCAGGGACCGTCAGGAGAGGAGCGACCGAGACCAGCCGGTGAACGGAATCGGCGGATATTCGGTGGAGGGTTATTTTCCCGGTTGGAGCTCAGGAGCCGGGGAGTCCGATCCCTGAGAGGTGGATGTGTTTGTGCGCAGCTTCCAGGGACAGTGTTTGATTGTGGAGACAGAGGACTGAAGCAGAGGACGCAGAGGGGGTTCAGGCTGGTAAAGGATCGTGATCATCGGTGTCCTCTCCAGCGCTCCCGGAGTGTTTTAACCGCGGAGCTTCTCCGTCGCCAAATGGATGTGAGTGCGTGAGGAGAATACTAATGAACGGCGCGCTGCGTCCTGCCGAGGCGCACCGCGTCCCCCGCTGCTGCTGAGGGCCACAGCAGAGCCGATCAGTCATCCGGAGCGCACCGGGGCCTGCGCACCACCTCAGTCTCGACCTGAGGAATTTTACACCCTCAAGTCAGACTCCGAGAGCACCAGACCCGGAGGTGGATAAAAACCTCCAGCAGCTGCAGAAAACAAAAAACGCCAAAATGGGCAACAGCTTCTCCAACATCTCCGCCTTCCAGTCACTTCACATCGTCATGCTGGGTTTGGACTCTGCTGGGAAGACCACAGTCCTTTACAGACTCAAATTCAATGAGTTTGTCAACACGGTTCCCACGATCGGGTTCAACACCGAGAAGATCAAGCTGAGTAACGGCACCGCGAAGGGCATCAGCTGTCACTTCTGGGACGTGGGGGGCCAGGAGAAGCTGAGGCCCCTGTGGAAGTCCTACAGCCGGTGCACCGATGGGATCATTTATGTTGTGGACTCTGTGGACGTTGACAGGCTGGAGGAGGCCAAGACTGAACTGCACAAAGTCACCAAGTTTGCGGAGAACCAGGGCACGCCGCTGCTGGTCATCGCCAACAAGCAGGACCTGCCCAAATCCCTTCCAGTGGCGGACATTGAGAAGCAGCTGGCTCTGCACGAGCTCACCCCCTCCACCACCTATCACATCCAGCCTGCGTGTGCTATAATAGGTGAGGGGCTCCACGAGGGAATGGACAAACTGTATGAAATGATACTGAAGAGGAGGAAGTCCCTGAAACAGAAGAAGAAGCGGTAACAGCTGCTGATTCTGCGGACAGTGTTTCTGATTTACTGTAAGGAATCCGGGTTCTGCCGGTGTGGCCCTCAACAGGTTTACTTTGCAGTGATTTTTTAAAAATATCCTCTGTTTGGATTAAAGCTGTTTGACGCTGTGAAGCTCTGCTGAATGATGCAGGATTTATAAACACACGAGATAACCAAAAAGAAACTTGAAGTGACTCCTCAGACCAGCAGGGGGGAGAGGAACAGCTGGCCTGTTTATCTGCTGCTCGGTCACAGTCTGACTCTGGAGAAGACTTTTACGGGCTCAAGTATTTTTGATGTCCACCCACAGGAGGTCTACACTGTGGACACACACAAGTTTGATGTTGCACGAGGCCGGGTCACTTGTGCCCTCTGCTCTTTTTTCTTTTGGAGAACAGACACCAGTCTTTGATTATTGGATGTCACGCCGACTGTTTTGGTTTTTATGGAGCATTGAAGTAGCCTTTCCTCTGTGTGGAGGACAGAGAGTCCACTACTTTGCACTTTTCATTTCCTAACAAACAGTAGAGAAGTACACTGTATTAATAGGAGGAGCAGATCCAGGTGGTTTATGTACTAAGAAGCCAAAATTGAAGTATTTTTTGAATATTAAAAGATTTAAAATCCATGATTTGGGTGACTGTTGTTCATTTACATGTGGTCCAAGAAGTATTGATGATGATGTTGTGGAGGAAGTGGGATGATACTAACAGCTTGGCGCGATAAGGACCTGATTGATCTCTTTATCCAGATACTCTCAGGTGTGTGTGTGAGAGAGAGAGAGAGAGGTCAAAAGGTCACAGAAGAATAATAAATGAGAGTAAATCCTTCAAACGTCTGAAGCTCACGATGTTGAAAAGGCCTCTGCACAGATTTCTGTTTTAATCTTCTGCAGCATGAAGTGAATGTTTAGAGCAAAGCCGGAGCTCGTCTGTGAAATTTATGGATCTGCATTGCGGTGCTGTGTTTACAGCAGCAGCCAGAGCTCCAACTGGACCGGAACAAGTACCGATCATTCTTCCTCACCGCTTTCTAATTACTGTAGAAACTCATTTTAGCTAATTATTTCTGGACAAAATAGGCCTGTTTCCTCGGACAGCTGCAGTCAGAGAGCTGCTGAGTTTAGATTTCTGCTCAGATGTTAGAGCTAAATAGTTTGTCAGTTTGTGCACATGAATTAGAAATGAGTATTTTTTTATTATTGATTAATCTGCCAGTTATTTTCTCCATTAAGCGATTAATCGGTTTGGTCCATAAAATATCAGAAAATAGTGAAAATGCACAAATCACAAACTGGCACATTCAAATGTCTTGATTTGTCTGAGCAACAAACCAAAAGATACTCAAGTTAAGTTTAGTACAGTGAATAAAAAGACACTGCGAGATGCTGCTGATGTTCACATTTATTAAACCTTTAGTGTGTGGTGCCGGGGTGCTCTTAGTTCCTCGTATTCCCGGTGAAATATCTTAATGTGACGTTACTTAGACAGGCAGGTGAGAATGTGACCAGGTGACTGGTGCCTCCTGGGTAATGTAGTTTATTTAGGGCCATTATGAATCGCCCAGAGAGCCTGATATGGAGAGAGGGCAGAGAAGGGCAAGACAAAGTCACGGTGCACCAAAGAGTAAAATGTAAAAGCACTTCGAGCACTGGTTTCTGCTCCGCTACATTTCAGAGGAAAATACAGCAGCTACTTTTGACTTCACTGTATTATTTAATAACTTTACTAAATAGACAAAAACAAAAGCAGCTTGCCTGTTTCATGAAAGAGCAGCAGACTCTCAAAATCCCTCAACGTGAGCCGTTTTTTTTCTGACAACAGACTCAGAAGAACTGAGTGATTCCCCACAAAAATATAAAACACAGACAGACCCTGTCGTCTCAGGACTACCCGTTGCTACGGCAACAGCACAGCAGAACCAACCCAGTCCAGCCTCAGTGATTTAAGAAACAGATTTCCCTTCTTGCAGTTGTCTGCAGCGTTAACATCTGTGTTTACACTGACGGGAGGTGACGAAAATGAATCTTAGTCCCTTATCGTTTCTCCAAATGTCCTCAGTTTTACAGCATCTGTCTGTCCTGTCTCACCGCGCTGCAGCTCTTCTTTGAAGCTGTGTGATGTTTACACTGAGGAAAATATTAAAAGCCGTCAAATATTCTACATATCTTGTGCATTATTACAGCCTTTTGGTTCAGTTCAGGATTAAATAGCGTCGGCTCTGTGGGCATTTATGTTCCAGCTCGAGTTAATCATTAATCAGTCGTCATTTAACTTTCAGTCTCAGCTTGTGTTGACTTCATTATTTTGTCCTGTAAGTCAACACTAATTGTTTATATAAACCTAACCTCAAGATGCTCCTCTTGTATTTAAATATAAAGCAGCTCAGAGGTGATGTCAGGCGGTCTCTTTCCATTTCATGCCAGTAGAGAAAGCAGCAGTCTCTCTTCATTTGACCCCATGTGTCAGTTTGAAACCTGCTGCTGGAAAAACCCTCTGAAGGCCACATGTGTGCAGCACAGCGAGCTACACCAGTGTCCTATAAAACCAACGGCCTCCAGAGAAACCTGTCCCCGTTACCGTCTACAGAAACCAGGCCCAAAACACAGCAGCTGTGAGTTTAAACCACGTGTGCTCTCACTGCAGGTGAAGGTTACCTGGATCAGACGACACAATATGTTGAGTCTTGTGAGATGCTCCCCGTGTCAGATCAGGTGATTATAGAGTCAAACTCTCGCAGTGACTCGGCCAAGAGACGTGGCGGACTACGCGTTCAGCAGCAGTCGTGCCCTGATGCCAGAGAGAGACTTCACTGTTCCACCTGACAGCACCAGCATCAGTCCTCTTCCTCTCTCTGGGCTCCCATTGGTCAATAGGCTGACTTAATGACTTTCTTTGCATTTGGTTTGACTAGTGAGTATAATATTAGTTGTATTGTGTTTAGGTGGTCAGGTAATTCCTTCCAGCAGCCAATGATAATAGCCGGTGAGTACCTAACATGACTGACATCATGTGGTTTTTGCAGCTCTTAATACAATAATTCCTTATTTCTTATCTTTTTCCAGTCAGAATAAGTTGCAGACTGCATTTCTCTCCCCACCTCCTCCTCCTCCTCCTCCTCTGGTCTTTGTTGGTGTCTCCCTCAGCTCCCCAATTATCTACTTAAAGCGCGAACAGAGCCGTCTCTGCAGGAGCAAAACAAGACGCTGATTACAGAGCAGCGTTGTCTTTGTGCTGCTTCGATCACTGCAGAAATTACAAGATAATAAGCTGACACTGTAAATGCTTTCAACCTGAACTGCCGGCTCTGTTTCGGGAGTGTTTTTTATTGTCTCCTGTGGACTTCAGCCCAGGTTAACCCAGGTGAGATACGGAGACAATCTGTTATCACGGTAATTTTATATTACTTTTATTATTTTATATTATCAAATCTTTTTAGATACAACAGATACTCAGGTGTGAATGTTTGTTTATGGCATATTAATTAAATAGCACCTTGTACTACCTCGGTTGGTGACATTGTGCACAAATGGGCCCAAATATAAGACGACCGTAATTATAAGACAACACCTGTTTTTGGAAAAAGACTTTTTGAAGATACAAAACATGTAATCACACTAAACTTAACTGTTGTCTTTTCTTCATCATGAGATTTACTTTCTGCCCCGGGAGTTTTGTGGGATAACTAAGATGTCTGTTCATCAAATTTGATATTTTTCACTTACAAAAAGAGCTCAGGAACAAAGTACATTGAGCTTTAGGGCTAGCGGTGGCTATCTCCTCAGCTAGCTTTCACTTGATGTAGCTCTGTTGTTTTAGCTGTCTGTCTGTGGAGGAGCTACTGTATTTTTATTACATGAAATTATACATTTCTATACATAGTTTTTATATCGCAAAACAGACGTCAAAAGTCAGATTTTGCTTTTTAGTTCCTGCGTTTCGGCTTTGTAGGGCAGTTTACCATTAAGAAAGTCTTTTTAAACATTTAAACATGCATGTTATGAAGTAATTAGAAAAGCAAGAAGAAATGGCTAATGTTTTAGAAAATGCAGAATTAGCCTATCGTCATCTTCTCCTGATTAATCAGATCGGAACCAAATCTTAATCGTGATCTGGATATACTAATGAACCAGCTGATAAATGAAGTGCAGTAAAAAAACTATAAAACATCCTTCTGTTATGTAGCAGGAGGAAAACTAGAAAGTCTTGAAAATGGAAATATTCAAGTAACAAACCAAAGCCTCTAAAGCGGTCTTGATCCGAGTACATGGACTCGGTTACTTCACATGTCCCTGTGTTGAGACTTGGACTGTGTGGGACGTTTATCTCAGAGAGCTGGCGTCCCTGGTGGATCAGCACTTCCTCTCTCTGCTGCAGCTGTTATTGTGTGTTCAGAGGGTTGATAAGCCGTGCATTGTTCGGGTGTCCCTGGCATACATAGGTCATGCCCTCGTCGTTCTGCCTCCTCCCCGCTGCATGCACTGCACGTGTGCGTATGTGTCACTGTTTTCTCAACAACTCAACAGCCCTTACATCACCCAGTGATCACCTCTGCCATCTGCAGCAGCGTGAATGCCAGACAGTCGTGGTGTAACGGTGCACAGAAGTCACGGTTCGGAGCGAGTTCCTTACAGCCCGAACCCGAAACTACTGATTTAGGGCGTTTTCACACCTACAGTTTGTTTGCTCTGGTCCAAATCAGTTGATGAGTTGATGCGTTTCCCCGTCGGTTCGGTTTCTTTTCACACAAAAATCCAAGCAAACTAAAATGCATCACTACGAACCAGGTGAGACGTTCACTCCGCTTATTGGTCAGATGTGTCTGGGGATGTTACATGTCTGTGAGAGAAACATTGCTGCTTCGTTCTCCGGCTGGCTGCTGCTACTAGAAACAGTTTGCGTGCTCTGCCGCATCCCAGAATGCAAAGCACATCTGGCTACAGGAGCCGTTAGCTCAAACTTAGCAGAGTACACCTGCTAGTCAGAGCAAGGTCGGATCAAGTTCCCACCATGAACAAACTGCTCCAGAGTTCCTTTGGAACCGGGTCGAGACCACCTCTTCTAAAGGGTCTCGGTACGGTTGTTTTGGTGTTCTCACCGGCCAAAACGAACCGCACTAACCGGGCAAACGCACCAGGGTTCGTTTTAACCGAACCAAACAGGTCAGGTGTGAAAACGTCCTTAAAAAAGGACACAGGCGGGTCTTCCAGCTCGCCACAGTGTGACTGACTCACATGCCAGTCAGCTTGTTGGCTAACCTCAGCACGTGCTGCTAACGCTGTACGGCTAAAAGTTTCCGGGTGGAGTTCATGCTCGTGGACTTCGGTTCCGCATCATGTGCATCAGTCTATGTACCGTGTAGTCTGCGTGAACTAAAGTGTCACTAAAACTCACTCTTGGAAAATCTGTATTTTCAGAATAAAACTTCAGGTCAAGTTGAATATTTTAGAACAAAAACAAAAGAAGTTTCTCGGACAAACAATGGAGATCAGTGATTGGTCGTTAGGTACGCACATTCACAACTCATTTAAATGTTTCCGTCTCGCTGCCAATTGTCAACTTGCCCCCCCACTCACTGATTACAGTCAGTCCAAATATCCACAGCCACATTAGAGCACATTTACTGAGAAATACTGGTGACTCTCTTCAAGGGTGACGAGTTAAGGTCTGCCCAAAAAGTTGCTAGATATGTCGCTAGGTGCTAAAGTTGGTAAAGGGGTGGCTAAGTTGGCAAAACTGTTTGCAACAGCAAATACATTTCCTCATTATGTTGATAAGTTTTTTCATTGTTAAATGATGTACGAGCCAAGTCGCAAAATGTTGATACCGAACGTGATCTGCAAAACGTTCAGTGACCGCACATGTGATACAATATCAATAAGCATGATTAAACTTTTTATGGTTATGTTTAGTCTCCAACAGAAGTCAGATCGTGGTCTTGGTTTAATACCGAAGACAGAACGAGTTCACCTTTTTCACATTTAAATGAAACCACAGTCTTTCCTCTAACATTAACAAACAAAATCTTGGCACTTCCTCACCAGGAAGAAGCGCTGCCAGTGAACATAATCCAGGCAGCAATTATACAGTTCCTGTCAAAACGTACTGGAACTGGTACAGACCGAACCAAACCACCTCCATCTCTAATGCTTCTTGGTTGCATTTACAGCCATGCATACGCTGGCTCGGTGTGAAAGAGATCTAGTCGTAGAGTAACAAATCTGAATCCATCCAGTATCTGACATCACATTGAGCTAAAATGTATGATTGTATTATGTAATACATTTAATCTGTTGTGCATCATTGCAGTACGGAGTTAAGAGAGGGTTTCCACACACTGTGCTGTGAACAGCAGCAGACTGAAGAATGTGTCGCCCTGTCGCAGTTTAGTCTGAGAGCAGAAACATGCCTCTATATGGAGACGAGGCCTTCAGGGACACACAGGCTCCTCCAGACTATTCATCTTGGCACAAGGGCTCATCTTCCCCCAGTGCTATACACACACACACAGAGGAAATGACAAGCCATTCTTTTTGCGTCCTGCTTTGTAAAGTGTAGATGAATTATGCATTTTATCGGATGACAAAAGAGGCCTGTCAGACGCTGCATAATCAAACAGCAGCTCAGTGCGGCTGCCAGTGGACATCCATCATCTGCAGGAGGAAAAGAAAACACATGCAAGGTCTCGTCTGCTGCTGAAACACTTTGAGGACATTTATTTTAAAAAGAAACTTTGTTGTATTCATGTTTGTATGGATTTGCATACTGTGAAGGCCCGTCTCATTCTCATATGGACCTGGTTCACTGTTGCTAAAACTCAATGTTGACAAAGTAAAAGAGGCTTCAGGCGATCAGGTATGCAGACAGGAATGCACCAACACCCAGACAACACATGCCACAGGTAAGAGTCAAACAGAGCGCAGCTGAAAGCCGAGGTCTAAACACACTGAGACGAACTAATGACTAACAAGGTGCAGCCGGGCCGCCAGGTGAAGACGCCCAGGTGATCAACTGAAGCAGAACACTGAGGAGCAACAGGGACCAAACTCAAGACGTTAAATCAGGGAATAAAAGTCCCAAAGTCCCCCCGCAAGTTAGACTCATTAAAAAAGATTAAAAAGTGACGGCTTGCTTTGGCATTTGATGAACAACATTAATTAAACACCACCGGGATTACATTTTGTGTTAACTTAATGGGATTACGTTTTGAACATATCTGCAAAACTTTCACAGACAACACTTGTTTTCCTACAAAATCTGCTCATAGCAACTAAAGCATGATTTACATTATTGTGATTCTTTTTAGGCTCAAAGCACTTTGTCGACAGAGGTGGTCTTGCAGAAACTGTGACACGAGAGAGGACGTGTTTACTTTTTAAAATATTTATTATATACGTATATATATATATATGTATATATATATACACATGTTTTTTTAAATTTAGGAGTTCCTTACAGTCTGAGTGACAGCAGCACTCAGACCTGTAAACTCCCCCCAGTCAGTTCCTGGGCCATCAAGAAGTCCATCCTCGGGACAGGGGGCTTTTTGGTGCCCAGAAACTGAAAAAGGAACCAGGTTTCTGTGACTGAAACACAGGAAACATTCCTGAGTTCCTCAAAAGGTTGCTTGGCTCCAGGAAACAGTTCCTTTCATTGAAAAGGGCCATAATACGACCTGCTGAGCGTAGGAGAGGAGGACATGCAGATGCCACTTTGGATTGTGATGTTGTTTCCAATAGAGCCCTCAGATTTGGGGGACGTTTTTTTAAGGTATTTATTCTGGTGAATAGCACCAAAATGATTTATTATATATAACAGATGTTTGTTAATGCAGAGATCTCTGTAGTCATTATTAATCATTTCCACTGCTCCTCCAGAGACTGCAGAGTACGAGATGAATGGGTTTGTATTGGATTATGAATAAGTTACCTCGGCTTTGAGGTGGTGGCTTTGATGTTGGAGCGTGCAGAGGAGAGTCGGGGTTATCTGGAAGTCAGAGTGGGCACATGAAGGTTTGGTGAAGTGGAGCAGCAGGGAGGGATCTCCCAGCCTCCCTGCCCAGCAGACAGACAGACAGAAAGGGCTTCCTTCTTCCAGGGAGACGCCTTTCAGATGGAAATGCAGCCGACTTTTTGTTGCCCCAGTTTTTGTTCGCTCTCTGAGGCTTCTCCCACTCGCTGTCCTCCGGCTTTCCCGAGACTCTGACATTATCTGATGTTCTGTTTTTCTGAAGCCTGGCACGAACTCACTACTGCTCTGATTTACAAACAGAATGCAGAACTAGTTGTTTCAAACCCCAGATTTGACTCTTTACTTCTTGTTTGCAGGTACCTGCACATCTGCCTACAGGACTGTCAAGGAAGGGATCAGCTTTGGTTGGAAACTGTTTCTGCAGGATGATCTCAGTGCATCTTCAGAGGTGTTCGGTAGGAGGTGTCGGGCTATAATCGGGCTGATATCGTGTAGTCTGAACCGGCACAACACACTCCAGACATACAGGTTCAATCAGTGGACAAATTGACTCTGTCCACAATTCCAATTGGGATTAATAAAGTACTGGATTATCAGTCATATTGTACATGTTCTTTATATTTTCTGTTTATTGTCATGCACCAATATACCAAAGCAAATTCCTTGTATGTGAAAACCTGATTCTGGTTCTGATTCTGAAGCTGTGTCCGTACTTCCACTTGCTAGTTTGAGCACATAAGTGCGTTCACACTGACGATTATGGCAAAATGCAGCGCACTATGAGTGGAGTGTGGAACGCTGGACACTTCTCACTCACAATGGTCGCCATCTTGGCTACGTAGCGGAAGAGGAGGGACCACCAACCTAAGAAAATGGCGGCTGCGGTTGCGATTGTTACGGTGAACACCGCACTAAAAGTAAAAGCTTTCTGTGTTTTCTTTTTTTAAAATTCATTTTTAATAAAAACTAAAGTCAAGTGAGCAAACAAGCCGGCAGATATTTTGGCGAGCGACAATCGCGGTCAAAATGTTGGCGATAATGCTCCACCCGGCTGCAACTCGCCATGAAAAAGAAGAAGAAGAAGAAGAAGCGGTCAAATGCTTTGATCGGTTAATTTACAGCCCATCTGATGTTTTGTACATCTGAAAATTAATTAGCAACTAAAGGTGTTAGATTAATGTAATAGAGTAGAAGTACAAATTTGCATAAAATGGAAGTATTCAAGTAAAGTACCTACACATTGTTCTTAAGTACAGTGTTCCACCACTGGTGTTTGTAAGTGTGTAAGAAGTCAGATAAACGTTGTTACAATTATCCATCCTCCAACTTACAGTCATGAACGAGTGCAGTCATGAAACATCAAACATTAATCGCAACACAAAGCTGTGACGTAAAAAGAACAAGAAGAACAGCTGCATACCGGCAGACTAACCAAAGAAACAACTAACAAAAAGGAGTCTGAATGACGTTCTGTTCTGTCTGAGAGAACAGAGACGTCTCTGACCGGGACTGAAGTTAATCATACTAGTTTTATGACTCACTTTAAAGACAACACCCCGAGCTCAGACCTCCTCTGAGGCACCACAATCCTCTAAATCGGCTTTAATAATTTTTCAATCCGTGGCTGGATCTGTTTAAGACAATGATGCAGACTTTAAGACATTACCTAAATCCTAAGAATCTCAGAGCTTTGGACGAGGATTAATCAGACGAAGTGAAGTCAGACTCATGATGACCACTGAGTTATGGTGACTTAATGCTGCATTCAGGTGCACCTCGGACGGTCCCATTTTACCAATTTGGGAAGTCGTTCTTCCGACTTTGGTGTGTTCGTGAGTCACGCGCGTCAAATAAGAAACAAGTGCAACTTGAAGAATTTGGCAGCCGAGAAAACACACTGCATGAACCTGAAACCCGACCTCTTCGACATGAAATGGTTTTAGAAATACGGATCCTACAGATCGCCGTCAGACAGTCACCAGGTCACTTAAAGTGCACGCACTCACAACCACCCAGTGTGTTTACGAGCCTCTCTCGGTCTAATGGGTTTATTGCCTGTTTGTGGCTCACCTGGTCCGGTGCCCCACTTATTAAAAAGACTTTGATCCGTTACCTTTGCAGGTGTGGACTTTACAACAGGAGGTACGTTCTGGGAATGGGCCTCCTCTCCTCGACAGCCTGAGAACGCTTTGTTATTAAGAACTGCAGTGACCCCGACCTATTCTGAAATCTTAAAAGCAACACTTCTTTTTGGCAGTGAAATGCGACTTTTATCGCTTTCCAAAAACATGTGCTTTCACCTGCTCTTTAAAGCTCTTGTCTGAGCGTTTTGGCTTGGTTTCCTGCAGGTCTCTGGTTTGCGTGACCTTTCTTGACCCCTCACAGCGGTTCACAGCTGGATTAAATTGTGTAAGTTGACATCAGAATGTGGCCTCTAACATTTCTCCTTCTCTTCTTCCCTTTTCTGCATTTTCACTCCACTGTTTCTCCATCTGTTACTTAAAATATGCCCCTTAAATGAGAAGCGTTCCCGTGTCAGAGGCTCTTCTGTTTGCTGTAGTGACATGTGATGTTTGGTGGCCCTGACAACGATGTTACAAATTCTGTAACTACCTGACACGTGGAAAATCACTTAACAGAGACACAGCTCCTCTCACAGCCTGAGCGGTCCGATCCTCAAATTAAACACTTGTAAACCTGCGACAGGCTTCTTTAGTAAATTGCCTCTGTATCTCCTTGCATGTCTGAATATACTCTCCACATACTGAAAATAAAACTCCTTCACTAGGCAGAAGTCACATTTAGCTTCACTTCATCTCGATTCAGAAACTCTTCTCCCTGTTCCCCTAATTAATATTTCATTAACGGGTCCCATAGGTTTCTATGATTTCCGACAAAGGGACTGATGTGTAGCTGCGATTGTAATGGAGTAAAATAAATGCTGTAACAGTTCTAAGAGGGTTTCACTTAAAAAATACATAAAAAAACCCAAAATAAAATGACAGTTCATTTAAAAAAGGTTCAAGAATAAGAACATATTTGTTAACTGCCATCAGAGCTCCTTGACTACAAGGAAAAAAAGCGTTTCACAGTTGTCACTGTGTTGAACAAAGACATGGCAGGAGTTCACTGGAAGACTGCAGCCTGCTAGCTGACGGGGGAAGGGGGGGGATGTTTGGGGTCAAAGGTCAAACCACAGTGGGGGCTCAGCCTGGCAGAGTAAATACAAGCCGACTTTTACTGCTAACCAGCAGCCGCTTGTGTTTCTGCTTCAGTCTGTGGAGGAGTGTTGCACATTAACCGTTAAATGTTTCAGCAGATTGTGAGTTCAGCGTTCACCGAAGAGTAAACAAGCACCCGGACACACACTCCTGTGTTCCTGTGGGGGTTAACGTTCACCCCCCGTGAACGTTAACTACAAAGTGTTTGGACTAATTGATGATTTGGGCTAACATGCTCCAGAACGGTTTTCACGTGCTCTTCAAAAAGATCTGCTCTCTCGTGAAATCTCTGCAGCTTGTAAGTGACTTAATGAAAAGCAGCAAGAAGAGCTGCTTCGGTTACAGCTTCGTCTGATCACAGCCGCTCTCGTGTTCTTATGCAACACGCAGAGCTGGAATCTATTAAGAGTCAAACGAACGGGGGCTGTTTTGAACTTAATTTCATTAAACGACATGAAGGCTGCAAACCAGAAGAAAGGCTTGTTAACGACAGAGCAGCAACATCTCGTCAGGCGATCAAAAACTCGAACACCGCATTTAATTCTGTGTCGGGTTACAAAGAGTTGAACGAGACAAGTTAAACATGTGCTTTTTATCAACATGGGATGGTAGTCTTATTAGAAAAGACTGACTCTGCTTTTGTTTTCTGGTGAAAGAAAGACTTTTAGTATTGCTTCGTGCTCTGCTTCCTGCACAAGGAAAGAAATCATCCAAAAATACTGAGAGTTTGAGAAACTGAAAACGAATAAAACGCAGTCAAATGGATGAACGAACAGCTGTGGAAATGATCATAGCTTCACACTTCTTACCGTCTTCTTCTGTGTAAATGAGGTTGTCGGCAGGAAATCATCCTATATGACATTACAGGATATAACACATTGTTGGTTAGGTCCCTCAGATTTAGAATAATGATAGTAATGACAGCAATAACTAGAAACTGAAGAAAAGGCCATGTAGCACTTTTCTAAAAAGGTTGTTGAAGAATTAACCTGGAAGAAGTAATTGTAAAGAAAGGGAAACTTGCCTGAGCTCCTCATACATCAAAGGACTGGTCACCTTTGTCCTTAAATGTCCGTCACATGCAATAATAGTGCCCTTTACTGTGATAGAGGCTGGTTTGATGTGTTTATTTTGGCTCTGTGGATGGCAGTGTCGGTCGGTTCACCACTTTACTCCAGACTGAAATATCTCAACACCTATTGGATGGATTGCCAGGTAATTCAGAGCAGACCTTCACGGCTCCCAGACTCTGTATCCTAATATCTTCAGTGATCCTCTGACTTTTTATGGAGCACCATCATCAGGTCAAAGTTTCATTTTGTCCAATACTTTGGTTTATGACCAATAAATACCTGCAGCCTCAGCTGTTCTTTGTGTTTAGCGCTAATAAGCAAATGTTAGCAAGCTAACGCACTAAACTAAGATTGTGAACATGATACCGGTTAAACATCAGCATGTTAGCATTGTCATTGTGCGCATGTTAGCATGCTGACGTTAGCATTTAGCTCAAAGCACCACAGTGCCTCAGTACAGCCTCACTGAGATGCTAGCATGGCTGCGGACTCTTGGGCCACGTTCAGACTAGTGAGTGGATACCCGACCCCAACGGGTTTGGACAAAAATTTAGAAATGATGTTCGGGTTCGGGTTGGGTGCGGTCACGTCGGCTGGGCTAGCCTACTTGACATGGTGCTTCCTGTTCAGAGCTGGGGTTTGTTATTTACTGATCTCTGCTGATCTCTTTGAGGTGGTGTTGTTTATTCATGGAAGCACATGTACAGTATATGTGGGTTTATGTGCATATTTGTGGGGTTAATTTGCTTCTTTAAACTTTGGAGAGAGAAGCTGATTGTAAAATTGAAGGCTGAATATTTGAGATAGATTCTAATCCCGCCCCATGAATATATTAATCTCTATGAACTGCCTGCAAGAGGAATTGTTTTGTCTCTCCACTCACACACAGGTGAAACTGTTTGATTGTGGCCACAGATTGCATAAAGGCTGTATGTTTGGTTCATTCAGGCTTTCCGAAATGTGTTGGCACAGTTAATAATAGGGAGGAAATCAAGTTTGCACTTTCAATAAAATGTCAAACTTCAAAACACTGAGCATTTCTCCAGCAGTCTGATAAAGAAAGTTCTGTACGATTGAAGCACCAGCGTTTGTTTGAAGCCTATATTATGAATCTTTTTTTAGAGCTTTCACAGCTAGAAGATAGAAAAGGGAAGCCACTGGAGAGAAACTCAGGTCTGGGTTAATCACATGCGTCATGGGTTGTGTATTTTTCAATGTCACTCCAAAAAGAGAACTTAAAAGAATTCCCTTTGTCATCACTTTGGTGCATTTCAAGGCATTTCCAAAAATACTGCAAAGATTTCCATGAAGCATGCTGTGGATATTTTCCAGTCTCCAGAGGATGATTTTGGTGTGTGTCACATGATGGGGGGCTTGGTGACATGTTCCCTCATCACCATGAACACACACACTGCAGTTTATTTGGACTCACTCCCACACACACCGTTCTGCTGCCCCAAATACTCACTAGAGCACAAATGTGGATTCATCCGCTGCTGGAAATAGTCCCCAACAAATGCACTATTTTCTCCCCGTAAGAGTAACGTATTCTAAAAACTACAGTGAGCAGCTGTTTTAGGAAATTACTGAACCTTTTTAAACATGGAAGTATATATTTGTGAGGTGTTTTTAAAAATTTACATCTTCAGTAGGAACCAGTGGGCGGAGGAAGTCAGAAACTATTGAGAGACGGACTAACATGTTGTTGGTTTCGGTCTTCTCAAGGGATAAAGAAAAAATTATTTATATAGAATGACACCAGACTAATTCTTTCACTGTGACTCATTTTCTCAGAATCCTGGTTGTATGAGTGAAACTGACCCCAAAAAATAACCTATAAAGACTTCTGACCCTGTGACCTTTCTAACCCCAAAGCTGACTCATATAAGTGCTTTCAATGCTTTATCTGTAGCCTTTTATGTCTTTTCCCTTCAGGACTCAAGAACTTCAAAAGCAGTTATGCAAGTGGAATAAAAGCCCCTCTGTTTTTATGCCAGTGTGACGAACTGTCAGCGTTAGCAGGCGACTGAACAGCAGAGTGGAGGCGAAGCTTTTATAAGAGCTGTGTTTATGATATCAGCCAGAGACTCACTGGTCAGCTGCTGAGACGTGGAAACAACCCGAGCTTTGTTTGGTCTCGCAGCGATCCAGTTGTCTGTGTGAATCAGGGTCAGTGGATAGAAAAGCTTAGGGCTTTTTGCTAAAGGCCTGTTGACTTTGTTGGAGGAAGTTCTTGACTCAGCTGCTTTCCAAACAACACAGTGTGGTTACAGCAACAATGACTCCTCCAAAAAAATGGCTCATGAATGTTCTGATCTGTCACATCTGTGTTTAAGTTTTAAAACTACTTAGAGACTAAGGTTAGACTGAATGCTCATTTTACAATGATTCATCGGAAACCTAAAAGGATAATTCTGGTACGTTTAAACCTGGGCCCTATTTTTACAGATGTTGGGGGTTAAATGACTAATGTTTACCAAAAGTTTTGGAATTGGTCCAGTAGATCGCCTCAGCCGACAGCTGTGAAACGGGCTGCAATGGCTGCAATGTAATCCTTGTGGGCAACTGCACCCGTCAGAGTCCGTCCACTAAAAGTGCTTGTTTTTGCCACTGACAGGCTCAGACTGTTATTCTAAGTGTCTGACAACATTATGGAGAGGATCCCTACAGAGACAGACCTTTTTGTTAAAGAGTGAGATCCTTTTTGTTTAACCAGAAACAGAAAGTCTCGCTCAGTTGCCCACAAGGATTACATTGCAGCCATTGCAGCCCGTTTCGCAGCTGTCGGCTGAGGCGATCTACTGGACCAATTACAAAACTTTTCGTACCTATTAGTCATTTAGACCCCAAAATTTGTATTAAAAAAAATAAAAAAAATAGGGCCCAGGTTTAAAAATACTAGAATCACCCTTTAACCCATCTTCTGAGCGTTAACTGTCCTCCTCACTCATGCTGGCAGAACCGTAAACGACAAGATGCAGTCTGTTTGCAGGTTTACAGCCTGCTTAGTGATCATGTATGTTAGGAACAATCTCTCGTGCATTATGTACAGATTACTCCTCACCACGCAAAAATCAGCCTTACTACCTAGTAAGATAAAAGGAGTGAGAAAAAGAGGAAGAGAGAGCCACTGAGTACGCAAGCAAAAAAGTTAAGAAATTGAAACTTTATTTGGTTGTTCAGTGGTTGTGGTTACTTACTAAATTTAAAAAAAGTACAGATAAGCCTCCGAGTAACACTCAGATTTCATGTTCTGCTGAATCCTGAAATCTGCAGTGTGTCGTTAATATCAAAACATATCGCTGATAAAATACTATAAACTCCAGGTTCACTTTGTTTGAGCATCTCCCACAGCCTAGTAAAATTCCATTTCCTGAAGAAAGCCATCGGATACGGTCGAAAGTTCCAAGTGAACCCTGAGTTTAGAATATTTTTTTTTACAGATAACTCTTCTCAATGTCAAGAACACAATGTGCTGCTGCTCTGTGTTTTTATATCTGATATATTTTTATTTTATTACCTCAAACCGAATTTACTGGATGAAATTTCATCGATTCACTGGTGCATGAAGCAACACACCAACACCAACGCAGCCGGTTGTTGTTGTTGTTTTTACATGGTGCTATTTTCAGTCTGAACCAGCTGCAACACGTGTTTTCTGACTGTTTGTCCCTTCAGGCACCAGTCACGTCTGTAGATGACCAGCAGGTGATGGTGATCGTGGCTGAAGTTCGGGAAACGCTGTCTCAAACAAACCTGAACCCTTTGTATGCCAAATCCTCCACCTTCAGGTGCAAATGGGGGCAAGTGTCAGATGTAAAATGTAAAGCTAAATATCCACATTTTATTTTTCCATTTTTTCTGTGCTCACTGGCCGGCTTTCTCTGTTTCCATCCCGTGTGGATCTGCGTTTCCCCAGTCTCATTCAAGTCTTTGTCTTTATGCTGACAGTTTAGGCCGTTGCCATGGCGACATTCAACACGTAGAAAGAGGAAACTGGCACGTGAAAAGAGAGAAAAGCACATTAAGCCGTTCAAACGTGTGATTCCGAGCTTCACACCTCGCCGATGATATCAAGAAGTCATTATCACCTCTCGGTGGGAAGGAGGAGAGTTGACGGAGAGGACTGGATTATTCCTCGCTGCATTTTAATGACGGGTTTCTGTCCCGTGGTCATTGTCATAAACTGAGTGTTAACCCGACACAGCAGCTTTCAGCTCTCAAAGTACAGGGGGGGTGGCAGCGTTTTGGCTTTTGGCTCTGTAACACTGTAGGAAGGGCTCTCTCTCGCTCTCTCTCTCACACACACAACTGGTGTTACTGGTTCACATGTTTCTCCATGTAAAGACCACATTACCCATGAGCACCACTGCTTCCTGCACAGGGACTGTTTCAAAACTTCAACATGTTGAATCAGACATTTTGCAGGGCTGTTGTTTTTGTTTTTCTCGTTACTAAAAATATTGTTTTGTAATACGTATGAGACCTGGAGGCCTTTGATTCATTGGAATGTGTTTCTTCTTGACATCCATTTAGCTGTAGTAAATAACTGTACTTCCTAATAAAAGAGGAACACAGGACAACAAAAAGACAGAACATACTATCTACAGTTTCAGAAAGCCACAATATAAAAAGAATAAGTAAAAAATACCATCCGCTAACAGGACTCTAATGAAACATAAGCTGCAGCACGGCTCAAACAGCCTGAACAAAGATCTGAGGTCAGATTGTGAGAGGAGAGGTGGATTAAAGGGCCACTGAGTCGGTCACCATCAATTGTTTTGGGATGAAAGCAAAGAAAGGCGTTCACATAGCAACCGGTCAGCTGGTTCCCATCCAGCTGTCTGTGGCTGTTTCAGGGACATAGGAATGTCATGACTACCCCCCTCAATCCATAGGGACTAGGGACAGCACTTGTTTAGCATCCAGCCCCCCACCTCCACATTCACACCCCAGACAAAGACGGATGGCGAGAGGAGCTTCAACATTGAAGAGGCAGATTTCCATAAAATGTCTGGATCTCCTTTCTGCTCCCCAGAGGATGAACTCTTTGTGTAAAATACGAAAAAAATATGATATAAATAAGTAAAGAAAACCTATCACTTAAAATACAGTGTATGTGAAATCACAGCATATCATAAAGCCTAGAGTAGATGGACATGGCGGCATCTGATTGGGTCATTTGATGTCTGTTTGATGGACTGGACTTTAATGTCGTTAAGGCCATAAGTGGAAGTGTCCTTGTCAAATATCAGGGTCTCTTCAGTGACTCTCAGGAGGATTTTAATAACACGAGCAGCTGATCTCTCTCTGAACCCGCTGACACTGATATCACACGCTAAGCTGTGCGAGCTAATTAATGAGAAGAGATTTAAAAACAGAATACAAGCAAGGTTAGAAAGAGGACTATAATCAGTGGAAAAACTCCTTAAGCACAGATGTATGAACAAGGTCATGAAAAGGTGAGCTCCATCCAGTCTCCTAGCAGCCTGTAAAGTTGTGCTTTTATAACCTTTGGTTTTGTCCAGCTGAGTGAGTTCATGTTTCTTGGTCATCCGGCTGTGTCAAACAGCACTGACAGCCACTTTCCCCCCAAGGTAAAATGGCTCTTTGCTTTTTCAGGCTTACACACTGTGAATATTGTGTCCCCCAGTCACTGGTCCTAGATAAAGTGGTCTGAAAAAAAGACTCCTTATGGCTCCTAGAAAGGTCTGTAAGGTCAAAGGTTACACAAACAAGACTATTTTAATCCTTAAAACGTTAGCCACCCCAACTAAGAGCTGTGTTTACATGGAAACAATCAAAGTAGAGGAAATGTTGCTAAAAATCTGTTCACATGCACTTACGAAACCAGGTTTGTCTGGTTTCTGCAATAATCTGCATCTTAACTGTGTCATTTCATGTAAACGAGGAACCCGTTTTGTGTAATCTGGGTAGGGGATTAGAGAAATTGAGTAAAGAAATTTCCCAGCTACTGTAGTTTTCTCCTTAATAGTTAGCTAAAGGTAATGAATAAACAGTTGAAATAGTTAGCTAAACATAATGGATTTACTGTTGAAATAGTTAGCTAAAAGTATACGCGGTTGAGATAACTAAATGTAGCGCATAAACAACTGAAATTATTAGCTAAAAGTAATGGATAAACAGTTGAAATATGTCTATAAAAGGGTACTTGAATTCACTTGACAGGAATGTGGGGGTAATCTGAAGAAGAAGGCTGGGTACTAGAATATCCTGACAATCACAAATTACACAATTTTCTGCAACTAATGAACTGAGTCATCGCCATTGCACAGCAAGCCCTTCAGGGTTGTTTGGTGAAGTAATTTTGGAAGCGATTGCATAATGACTTGTACCACAAGTTGTGGCTTCCAGCCATTGACTCATTTCTGAAAACATTGCTGCAGAAAGACCGTTGATCTAAACTGGAATCTACACTTTGGTCTTATGTGCAGAAAGCAGCACTAACAGCAGCAAGCTGGAGCTGCAATGTAATCTGGGTAGTAAGCAGTCACAGACCTTTGGCAGTAGAACATATGGATTAGTTTAAATGGTGATTTGATGTGCCTGTTAAAAGCTTATTGGGTGAAGAAATGAGAATGTCAGCTGTTGTGTTCAGTGTGAAGTGTCTGCTTGGTTTTTACACTGCTGATAATTCAATTCTCACAGGAGAATTAAATTACTCAAACAGAGTTTTCTACCGCTGCTTTATGTTGTTAGAGGGACAAGTAGCTTTGGAGCTTACAAACTACAGGACCTCCGTTTTTAAATTATAGTGTGACATAAAATAAATATCCTGTTGCAAAGTCTTAACTCTGGTGATGCTTGCTGCAAATGTTCTCTAACAAAAACCCACATTTAATTAAAGATTTTCATATGTATGTGTGGTCCTGAAATGTGAAAATGCGACACAATCTTCACCCTACAGAAATAGGCCATACAGTATATGACAGTTCTTTACTGTGTCTTTGATTTACACACTTATTCTCCACATTAGAAGACGAAATAAACCCGCTGTAGTCTTGTGTTTGAAACTAACAGCCGATCCTGAACTCGTGACATCAGCTGGTTTGCAGAAATATAGGGGAGGAAATTTAAAACCCTCCATATCCTCCAGGGAGAGACGGCTAAGAGACAGAGAGGTGTGATCTCATTCAGTCAGTGCATTATTGATGACGACTAAATGCATTTAAGATGGGCAGCAATTTACACAGTCGCCATTAGAATGTGAGAAACATATTATAACACTAGGGATGCAATTAACAGCTATTTTCCTAATGGTTATTATAATTTTAATTATTATTTTTGATTAACTGTGACAATTTCCCAGACCCCAAAGTGACAGCTTCATATGTCTTGACTTGTCCAACCAACAGTCCAAAACCCAAAGATAAGCTCGAACGACACAATATTTGGCACTTTTGCTTGATAAATGACAGTAAAACAGTAAAACAATGAAATGGTGGCACTGGATTCATGATGCAAGACACAATGTGACTCTGTGGAACAGACAAAACATCCCATGACTCTTTGTCACTGACATGCTGCCAAAGCCTCATGGACGGGGCAGTCGCATTGAGGGCAATAGTGGAAACTAACAAGGGCCCAAATACAGGAAGGGCCCTCAAGAAGCCTGGATTTAAAAACATGATTTAATCATATTGTCACAATTTTTATGTTATTAGCTTCATACTGTAAGTAAATGTTTGTTGGTGGCTGAATACACTATTTGACAGTTGATTCTTTGTGTCAAACAAAATCGGAGCATCCTCTCCGAGAGCTGCAGGTCGGACAGTTTGACTGAAAACACGGTGATTGCGCTGATGCTTATTCAGGGGAATCCAAGACAACTTCATGGGAATTCAGTTGTCTGTCAAAGATTTGAATGGGTGCTTGAATGCGATATTAAAAAGTTATTAAATAAATACTCTAATATTCGCTACAGATGCATGTTTTTAGTTGTTATTCAGTTATTTGTACATGTGTGAGAATTGATGTATTACGAGGGGAAGGGGCCCAGATTCTCTGGCTACGCCCCTGCTCATGGGAGCTGTAATTATTTAAATGATGAGGTGTTCAAATGATCCTAACCAATACAATAGTAGAGCTTTAAATATGTACAGAAAACCTCAGGAACATGTTTCAGATTAGCGATGGGAATTACAGCTCTTTGAAGGGAGCCGGACCTTATGTTTGCCTTTCAAAAGAACGGCTCATCGTTCTTTTTTCTTTTCTTTTTTTTAGGGGGTTGGGGGTTACTAGGTTAATCTGCGAATTAATTACTAATGACAGGGTAAGATTTGGATCTGATTCAAACTTAGAAATCCCACCAATCAGTTAAGGATGCTACTGAGGCCGGCTAGAGAAGTGGGGGAATGGCTCAAGCTCTCAGTTATATTATATATTATATTACTGTCTAATTTCCTCCTGACGTTCTCCATGTACCTCTTCAAGGATCATGTTTATAAGGTTTGGTCCAAGCAGACAGTTGTTGTCAAGGAGCCTTTCTGGATTTCTTAACCCAAATTCCTTTTTAAACACGTCTTTTTAGACATTTATGCTTCAGCAACTTGGAAAATGAAAATCCAGAGCGTCCGTGTCAACAGACAAAAACTGTAGTGTCATTTTATATTTTTCTTTCCCTTCTTTCTTTCTTTAGCGCTTACTGCCATTTTCATTTCAGGCAACAAAGATCATTTTTAACAGCTAACAGTTTAACTATTACTAACTATTTTTTGTGGTTGATTTGAAGGACGCAGACTCTGCTCTTGTTGATTGACGCTTGCTGTTTGGGGTAAGGAATGGTTGAAAATGAGTCTCCTCTTGTGTCACAGCAGGCTGTTCACATTCACAACCCAGAACCCCTAAATTATACAGCGTGCTGCTCTCCATGAATCTTTGAGAAATTTCACAAGAATCCCCTCCGAGCCATGAATGTACTCTGTCAAAGGCCCCATCACCCTCCCAACTGTGAGCTGATATTAAAATGCAGGGAGGGATGAGTGTGTAAAAAATTTAAATGGAGACTGGAGTGGTCTTGTCGTGTTTGGTTGGAAGCCCCTCGCTGATTATAATGAGGTGAAATCTGAAATCTTTGAGTTCCCGTTCCTGCCTTCTGCTGCTTTAATCCATCCCTGATCTGATTACACAGATTACAACTTCACATTCCCATTATGCAAAACAACATGTGCTTACTATTCAACATTTTATCGACACGCTAGGGGTAATAGATGAAATGCTTTGTCAGTGCAGACAAAAGTCTCTCAGTCATTTAATCCTGCAGGTTTTTTCTCAAAACACTGAAAACAATCTGCCGGTGGGGTGAGATTATAGAGAGCCAAAGTCCTGACATCACTGTATAACTAGCTGCTGTAACTCAAAATTAATTTAACATTAAAAACACAGTAAGTAGAGCTCCCATGATGCTATGCAGTGCCGCAGTCTGTCTGTACTGTAAGTCACATTTTAACTGTTTCTCTCACAGACTGTATATAAAGATGGATGACATGAAGTGAAGCCAAAACATCTGGATCGCCTCCTGGTGGTTGGCTGCAGTACAGGTCATAAGCCCCGCCCCCTCCATGTTAGCAGATGGGACATGGGCCAAACTGACAAATCAAAGTACACGTCAAATAAAATGTTCCCAAAGATGGTTTCTGTCATTTTAGGTCGTTCTTATCACTCTGATGTTTGTTCAAGTGTTCATTTTTCTGATCAGTTTGGTTTTAATCTGATGCTATAAAAAGGGGGTGTGGTGTCATGATTGACAGCTGTGAGTGTGCTGCGATTGGTTCGGGTGGGCGGTTTTATGTGGGTTTATTACAAAAAGGAGGGAAAATGTCTTGTATCAACGTTCGTATGCCATGCAGTGTGACGTTGTGTAGTCTCTCAGAAACGCCTGCCTTCGCTGCCGTGGGAAACGCCCACCCAGAGGCATCGAGTCTGAGATGCTGTTTGCACAAATATGTCAAAAAACAATGTTATTCTCTTTTCAAAACTGTAAAAATATGCAGATGCAGAATCATTATAGTTTCCTTACTCAACAAGTGAGGAGAATTCAAAGTCTTGAGAACGCTGTTGCTAGGTTTATATTTGAGCTGCTAGGTTAAAATGGATGTTGATGATTAAACACTTCAACATTAGACACAGAACACTGATCTCCAGTTTCAAAGTCAAACGTGTTACCTCCACGCCCTTGATTTCTTGATTTCCTCAGCATTACAAAAACATTACACTACTTCCTGTTTCCTTCCACACTTGGACGTAAATCGTGTCTTGCAGAATAATCTGACGGTAACTGAACAGGCTCTGACGTCGGAAGAAGGAACTTCTGTTGGTAAACTACAATCAGATGATCAGAGTGAAACTATTGAGAAGTATGTGCAAGATAATCAGTAATGTGATGGTTTCCTTCCGCTCAAACGGGATAGCAGATAGATTTAGCTGTTCAGTTGTTTGCTTGAGACTTTACACAAGGATTAAAACTTCTCTGTGACATTGTGCAGCAAACTAACCCAAATATTTGCAGGGGGAAGTGAAGTTTCTGTGATACAGTATCAGTGGGCAGTGAGATATGACATCAATGTGGCCTTGAAACTCCTGCTACTGTGTTTATTTGTAGTCACAAAGCAGGTGGCAAAGTGTAAAAACATCAGTCTAAAAATCACAATGTGCCATCACTGAAATTCATGTTTAAACAGTTTCAGAAACGAAATTAAACTGATAAAAGAAACAAGAAAGAAATGTTGATCCTGCCCCCATTTATTTAAAGAGGTCGAATCTGGCGCAGGAAGCCACATTTATAACATCTATACCGAGCCAAAATATTCATTTGAATGTTACAATAAAACCAGAAACAGCTCCAGAGCCATTTTCACTGCTGCTCTCAGCTTTGAAAGAATAATGCACTTCATATAAAAGTACGTTCCTGTCACGTTCTGTCGGGAGCGAACGCCAGCAGCCATCAGGTAAATGGAAGAGCAGTTTGAAGACCCACTGACCTTCATGTGATACCTGCAGTCTGAGAGTAAAAAGCCTTCACCAAAGTACTCCAGCGTCAGAGACTGCAGTGACCCAAATGGGCAAATTCTGCATCAGCTAAATATAACCTGAAGGGATGGAGCAGACGGAGGGTAATAAAATACAAGAGGCATTAAAATGGAGACAAGAGGCCCCTGTCTAACACTTGGAAAACAACATAAAGAGTTAGCAAAGAGTAATTACATTTGCCACATGAAAACCTTGTGTCTCCAAAGTGTCACACTTGCCTTGGCTGACTGACTTTTGTGTATTTTATCAAAGCAGGTTTTAGAGAGTTTTAAAAATTGTAATCCTTCAGTTTATTTGAAAGCATGAAACTCAGTGAAACTGAAGAGACGGGGTTTTCACCCAACAGGTCTCAGGAAAAACCTGCGCTGTTCCTGTCGTCTTTATGGAGCCACAAAGCATAAAAACATTAAACAAACATGTTAAAATTTGAGTTAATCATCATCTACTCAAGCTATGTACAGTATTATCTGAAATAACAGGTCTGAGTAGGGTAACATGTAGGGCTTTGGATGGTTTTTATTCTTTTAATATCTAATGGGGCCAAAGTAGACATACTTACCTTTGAATGAGGAAACTGCTTTGGTTTATGGTCAAGCTTTGATTGAACAAGACTAAGAGTCTGCAGCCATGCTAGCAGCTCTGAGGCTGTACTTAGGCCTGCGCAGCAAGGCTTTGAGCTAAATGCTAACATCAGTATGCTAACATGCTAACTATGTTAATCATCTTAGTTAAGTGTGTTAGTTTGCTAACATTTGGTAATTAGCACTAAACACAAATTACAGCTCAGGCACCAAAGTTATTACAGATCGTCCTCAGGGGGACATGAATGTTTGTACCACATTTTCATCCAATCCATCCAATAGTTGACGCAGCTAGCTTGACTGAAACTACAGGGCTATGTCCCAAAACAAAAGGGAAACCTGCCACATTTGAATGGTTTTAAACCATTTTTTAAAGACGTCTTTGCCTTTGGTTAGATGAAGCATGAGTGTACCGGTTTAGGGTCAATCTTGGATTTTAAAACTAACACGAAAAAGTGATTTGTGTTAAATAATTCCTGTCCATATTTGGGTTTAGGCCGTCAAAAAGCTGTTAGTCCCAGCTGACTTGTAAAGAGATCATTGGGACTGAAGCCAAACCGGGCCTGTGTTTCCAGGTCAAGTTCTACTTGGAACATTAACCCATGGGTTTCCTCTGGGATCTGAGTTCTCTAACTGAGCCCAGCAAGAGTGATTTAGGGTTTGGTTAAATCTGGGGCAGCTATAGCGTTACAGCAGACCTGCTGAACAAACATTCAGCCATTGTATGAAGTGGGACAGGTGGGACCGCCTTTGTTTCCCAAACTAGAAGAGGGGGAGTAAAAAGAACTGCAGAATCCGGCTCACTGTGGGCTGAAATACTATTCATCAAGCGTACAGTAGAGCCATCAGCTGGTGGGATGTGTGCCAACTACAGGTGGCGGACGCAGGAATCTTAAGACAACAGAGAGCGAGACAGAGTGAGAAGGAGGGTGGTCAGCCAATGGTAGTGGTCCCTGCAGGCCTGACATGGTGGGGGGGCAGGTTGTGGGATTGAAGGGGGGGGAAGAGCAACAACACAAAGGATCTGTTGTCCTTTCCCACTGGAGTAGAGGTTTCCCAGGAAAACATTACTATTCAGGCCCAGGTCCGAGATAAGAGAGTCCCCCTCCCTTTGTGCTGTCGCTGTGAAGAGGTCAGGAGAGCTCGGGGTGGAGGTGGGAGGTGGGAGGTGGGAGGAGGAGGTGTCTCCAGCTGGAGGATGTAAATCCACTGCCTGTCCAAAGCAGCAATGAATGGCTGCTCCCTTTTTACAGCAGTGAGATTTTCAGTTAAAGCATTGAGGAAAGCACCGATGCTGTCATTACGGATGTTATATAATTGCAAAACTATGTGCTTATAAAAGCACATAGTTTTTAAATTTATTCAAAAGTGGCTGGGAACTGGTTGTTTTTCTGCTTAAAGTCAACTTTAGTCACAGAAATATTTACGTCCTGTTAAATCCACCTGTAGTTTGCAGACCACGTTCGGTTTTCGGCTGAAATAACCTTAATTATCACACAAGATATGATATATGGCGTTTCCCATCATGCCCTGGGTCTTGCAGTCGGTGGAGAGCAGCTGGCTCTAAAAACTGCTAAACCTTTAACTGCCCCTCTACATCTTTAAACCTTTTTTAAATCATGATATTAATATAATCACTGGCTTTTGGATTCAACGTCAGTGACCAGCAGGTAATACACCCACACCAACAGATCCCCGGCCCGACTGACAGCAGACAACAGACGGCAGGCAGATACCCAGTGAACCAACAGAGCTGTCAAGCAAAGAGGTGCTATATCACCCTGCCAAATACTGTAATAACAATACTGCTTTGTCATGTACAGCTGCTCCCAGTTTGTGATGGGACACTACACACCCTAAAAGTTTGGTTTTGCAATGTACATCTACAATTCCAGCGAAGAGACACCTGTTTCTGTCTTTCTTTCCAAGTTATTCTGAGGTTGTTGATGACGTTGCAGGACATGAATAGTTGCTGGAGGGTGGGAAGTGGTGAAGCAGAGGTTTGCTATGCGAGGCTCCAGCCACGTCACTGAAGGGGTGCGTTTGATCACACACCAGCCCTGACTTGTTCGACAGCCAAGAAGTACAAATGCTCCTGAACTGAGGTCTGCTGTTTCGGGTTTGAGCCAGCACAGACTTTTAACTGCTCAAAAAAAAAGTTGTTTTTTTTCCATCTTAACAACATTTTGAAGAGCGGGTGTCACGTCAGATCCAGGGAGGGAAGCCAAAGACCTGACAGAGATGCACAGCCTTTAAGGGAAATCATGTCTGTGCTGAGAAATTGCTCCTGCAGCCCACACGTTTCCAGCTCATCACTTCCTGCTTTACGCATCTGAAGCGCTTACTGGAAGAACAAACCACAAGCTGACAGTGAAGTGCTACTTTCATCAAGACGATTAGTTTGATCTTGTTGTTTGTTTAAAAGTGTGTCAGAGCAGCAGATACAGGACATCTCCACTTACTGCATCTAATTTCTGCATCTTAAAAGACTAATAAAGCCAGTTATACGCAGAATTACCAGTTTTTTTACTTTTATAAACAAATGCAAAGGAAGTGTGTGAACATTTATTTCATTTTTTAAGAAAAATGTAAGCAGAAATTGTGTTTCTGTGCAGTCTGCTGCCACAGTTTAGTAGTTTTGAAGCACTGCTCATGTTTTATAGATGATAATACGGTTTTATTTCTGGTCCAGAGGAATGCATTTGGACATTAGTGAGCTGAATAAAGTATTACCTGTCACAGGTGTTTCATCATCTCCCCCATTATTCAGACATGTTCAGACATGACAGCGACAAACTCATCCATCCCGGGAGCAGCGTCATTAGAGTGGACTGCGACCAAGACTTTTTACAGCCAAACCTGATGATGTTTTTTGGGGATTAAATCTGCTGACGTTCTCTTTTCAGGCAATATGCAAGATTGTACTTCAAGCAACACCTCCATGCTTTTACTTAAATTTCATTCATTTATTTAATTATTTAAGTAAAATTTTCTGCATGCAGAATACTTTTTCCGCCACTATTTTGTTGTCAAAAAACATCACTGGACACTAAAAACTCTGAAACCCAAATCAAATCAAACTTTATTGATAGCACAAGTTATACATCAATCATAAAAAGCAAGTATAATGTAATAAAGCTAATAATAAAATAAGAAAGAAGAAGAAACTGAACAAGTTGAAATAAACACACACTAGATAAAAGCCAGGCTACGAAGGTGTGTTTTATATCCACTCTCTGCCCCCCTGAGACAGGTTTGGGGGGGTTGTACAAAATATAATTTAATGATCAATAATAATGTCATAATAATGTTTGAGCTTAATACTTGCATGTGATTTGAGCATGACGGCTGATTTTGTTGCTGCAGAATTTCTTTCCTGCTTCTTTCCATTTCTGCCAGTTTACTACTTTACTAAATACGCTTGGCTGTAAGTAAGTCGCACTCAGCAAAGTTGGCTCATCATTTATATTCACAAGTGTAATTCTTAGAAGTTTAGATAAATACGGGCTCAGATTTCCATGGAAATGTCTGTGGATATTCATGGTTTCCACTATCAACACCATCAAACACCAAATTAAATTAATTCTCAAGACAAGAAAGCAAATATCAGAGCAAAGTCTGAAAAAAGTACCATCATTTTGTGTAATAGAAATATGTTTTTTCTGCCAATCATCCTGCAACCCCTCATGTTTATTTTACGACCTCTTGTGGGAGTCCGGACCCCCAGGTTGGGAACCACTGCCTCAGTAAGCACTTTATAAACTCTGCACAGATTCGGAGGGAAAGAATTAGACTGTTTGCTTTTATAAAGGACTATAAAGGACCACACAGACTCCGTCTCTGCTGTGGCTCATCATAGACGGGATAATGGAGATCCACTGGTCTAATTCCTAATCCAGGACTAGCCTGCTTCTGTGTCCCGGGAATCACCCCGCGGAAGGGAACACAGGCTTTCGGTGTTACCCTCCAAAATCACCAACCATCGCTGCGTGAACAGCGTGAAAGGTTGCTGCCAGCTGTCGTCTGATGTTTTGATTCGGCATGGCAGAGGGGAGGTCATGATGATGATGGACAGGCACATTCTCAGGAGGCCGGAGACGCTCACAATCCTTCACATGCCTGAAATATTCCTTTTATCCTATAGATAGATTGATGCGGAGGTCCGGAGCAGAGCCATAATGGTATTTGATTACAGACCTAAATAAAGAGGAGGGTAATTGCAAGAATACTTTGGATGGTTGAAATAGATCCATGCTGCAAAAGGCTGAAGGTTAGCCGTGCAAAATGAGGCCTGCTGCTGCTGTCAGAGATACGTTTCACTTAAAATCTGTACGTATGGACATTATCAATTCACGTTTCCTTGCCACAACGAATAGAAGAAGTTGTAAAATGAAAGAAATTATAGCAAATATTAGATTAAGCAATATCCAGTGAAAGAGTATAAATCTTGTTCTGCTCTGGTGACGTTAGAGGAAAAGCTAGGTGGCCACCAAAACCACATCAGTTTTTGTTAATGTGGCCCTAATCGCCCCCCTATGGACATTTTTCCCTGCTGCGTTCATCTTATCTTTCACAGGATTACATTAAATCTTACAGTGTGATTTTGCTCCGCACACAGCAGCCTGGCTGCTCAGGGCATCTGCGTACTAAACGTTCAGCAGAGCGATGAATAGATGGAGCAGCAAGATGAAAAAGAGCCACAATTAGTGTTGCCAGCCCTCATTTTCTCACACACAAACCGCCCTGTCGCCACCAATCACACATCTGCTCTGCTGAGGCCGCCTCCGCTGTCCCAGGGTGCCTTGCTCGTCCAGACGCGGCGTTAATGTTCCTCACGCACACAGCGGCGGGTTAGTAATCGTGTCAGACGCTGCTTTGGTTTGATTGAACGTTTCAGACGTATCAAACAACATGTCGAGTTTGACAAAGGCTGTATATGAAACAGAATATGATGTGCAGAGAATAACTGTATGAATGCATGATGGATGTATATTCTGTTAGTAGCCAAAGCTCTGCCCGCCTTTGGAAGTCAAGTACTAATTAATTCTGGAAAATACAACATTCGCAGATAACAATCAATCAATTATTTTTCTTTTCACCCCCCACAGTAGTATTTTCCAGAGATGTATTTTGGGGCAATTCCAAGTCAAGTCTCAAGTTAATTTAGACGAGTCCAAGTCAGATGGCAGGATCAAGACAAGTTAAAGTCTCAAGTAAACTTAGACAAGTCTCTCAAGTTAATTAAGAAACGTCTAAGTTGAGGCTCGACTTAATGAGTCCCGCAGAAATCTCAAAACTTCAGCAAATAAAACCAAAGCCGACTGCGTGGGTAGACGAGCATGTGTGCGTCTCTGTCCTTATGACCCTTCGATGGTGTAAAAGGTGATTTGTTGCTGCTGTACTCTAAAACCAATAAAAACTGTATCTGTAAATGGGCCTAAATATATCCTGAGCTAAACAGAATAAGTGACGTGAATGTAACCGAGCTCCATGGTAACTTAAAACCTAAAACCATTACCGCTGTGGATTACAGCAAGAGAGAGCAGGACGGGGACGGAGGTCGAGAGGTCGATGGCACGGAAAGAGAGCGGGACGAGGGAGGATTTGGGGGAGGATTGGTGTTAAATGAATCACTGGCAGTGATGTTTGATTTCTTTCCAAACTCTCTGCAGTCTCCCGGGGACACAGAGCAGCTGCAGGGCTGGAAATCCCACCACTTGGCTGTGCTGACGGCTGCCACTCGCCAAATCCTTCACTTGTTGTTGTTGTTGTTGTTTGTCGTCTTTCTCCTGCCGTTAAGCAGCAGAGCAGCGCTGAAAAACAAACCTGCTAAAAACATTTAAAGGTGCGACACGTGGCTTCTTGTACTTTCTTTTTTTTAAATGAACTCTGCTAAGAAAAGACTGTGAGCTGATCAATGTAAACCACTCAGAGTCTCGTTATCGTGAATCACTGTTTACACGGATGAAGCTTGACACTGCTGGGAAATGAAACTTAACACTCAGAAGTACTGTAAACCATTTATCTCTAAAATGTCCACTTCATGAATAAACAACCTTGTTGAAGTGTCATCACAAGGCATTTTTTTAGATAATCAAATGTTTTATTTAACTGTTAAATGTCTAAGATGATGTGGAGTTTTCTCAACCAATAAAAGTCTTTCTGTTTATCTAAAAGTTCATTTAAACATCACTGGATACGCTGTGCAAGTTACCAAAATATACCGCAGCGTGTCAGATAAGTAACTGGATCTATAGATTAAACCAGGACATGAGCTTTATTTTGGTGTTCTTTAGTATTTTTTTTGTATTTACAGTCATGTGAATCTGTAAAAATCAGGTAAAGTTGTATATTTGAGAAGTCATACAATGCTTCTTGTCCAGTAAATAATAATAAAGTGTTGTATTTGTTTGAGTCGCGTCTCCCAAACATACCCAAGAAACAAACGCAGGATAGAAAATAATAATAAATACAGTGTTTATGTTCTTTTCTCACGTGTCCTTGCAGGCTTTTGGTCTGAAGTGTGAAGGAGTTCAGGGAGAGTACAAACAGTGGGATTTCTCAGCGTCGCGGCGTGTTTCCACATGTTTATCTCTGAACCAACAGGCTCTCCAGGTGTGCAAACACACGGCTCATGTGTACCTGCCTGAAGCAGCCAGCTGGGTAAACCTCTCAGGTATGAGGAGCGGGGCGGACTTTCATTTTGTTGGTTTTCTTAAGAGTTTTATCACATTCTCCTGGAATCTGTGAAAAACAGCTGTGAATGTTTATCATGAACGATTTTTTAAATATCTTAACCCCTTCAGCCCTCAGGTGCAAACTGTGAAACACTTTGTCATAAACAATTTACTACAAAATGTGTAGAGAGAGCAAATCCCAGTAGACTGAATTGAAAGACCCTTTATTAAAGGCTTTTTATGCGCCTTGGTATTTTTTGGTCATGTCTTATTGATCACAAAGTGAAGTCGAAGCTTTCTGTCTTCTTTTGGTCTCATTACTGTAACACGTATTGAACCACACGCCAAACAATGGCATTTTTGAGCAGCCTGACCCGTCCTGAAAATAACAAGAACTGAGCCAAGAGTCTGAGACATGAAGTGACAATGAAATAACCAGAGAAATAAAGGGAGTGAGAGCCTCTCTCCCACCAAGGGATGGTTGAGCTTCTCTCTGAACGCCAGGACTGCTGTCTGTCTGGAAACGTGCACCGCTATCCCACACTTATCGCGTGTCACCCCGCCGGCTTTTCACCCCGCCCTCAGGTGTGGTCGTTCAGAACAGCTATGAACACTTTTGCCCTTTTAATGTGGTCGGACGACACTCTGTACAAACTGGCTATTTTCAAGCATACCCCTCCCCTCCAGACTGTCGTAGCCATGATAATAATAAGTAATAGCGGTCTCACACAGTCTCTCCTGATGTCGTCTTTGCATTTGGTTGTACACGCAAACAGGAAGGAAGAAGTTGCGCGAGGAATGAAAAAAGAGTTGTTCAACGCTACGAAGAATACTGAGCGCCTTCAGCGTTTTCTGATCGACGGGACCACCTGGTTTGTCAGAGCCTTTCCTTTAGGTTTTAACAACCCCGTGACGTTTCCTCCAGCTCCACCCTCAGGACAAAACTTAACATTTTTAGGCACTTTAGCAGCCTAGCTCCACCACTTTGGTTCAGACTGAAATGTCTAAACAACTATTGGATGGATTGCCATGACATTTTGTGCATTCATGGTTCCCAGAGGGTGAATCCTAATGGCTTTGCTCCACCACCAGTAAGGCTCTACGAACAGCTAAATCATCAGTATGTTGTTTGCTCTGTTTGTGGCTGTAATGGACACTTCAGTCCTTCTAGCGCCTCCTAGAGGCTCCAAACTCCTGAAATACAAAACTGAAATAATATAATTCTCGCCTTTTTCAGTAAATATCCTACAACCAGTTTAGATATTACATTAACTATCAGAGCTTTAATCCCTTTTACCTTCTTTGCTCGAGTTGTTTTCTTCCAATATCTAAATGAATCCGAACACCGAAGGGATTTAGCAGAAACCTTTCAATGAGACGCCTTTCAGCGCCTCGAGGCCGGGATTGCTGCGTCTTCCTCTGCAGCTCTTATTGTTGTAGATTCACTGGTTGTTGTCGGCGCTCGGGTTTCCCACATGCCTCCATCCATTCAGCTCCACATCCACCACCCCCGCCCCCCAGCACAGAGGCAGGTAACTGCAGCTGGGGGAGGAGGAGGAGTGTGTTCGGCTGCAGGGCGATGAACACAGTAGGAGTTCCCCCTTTTATCACTTTTATAAGCCCGGGTGATTCTGTCCCACATCCTCTATTAGCACAACAATCCCTCGGCCTCACTGCAGGCTGCTGCTCGCTGCTGCTCGCTGCTGTTCTCCGTCCTTCCATTAACTCCAGCTTTGACTGGATTAGATTAGAACAGGAGGTTTAGACCAACGTTGTGTCTCTCAGTGAGCGAGGAGACGGAAGATGCTTGAATAAAACCTCTCACATGGAGCTCAGGTTCAAACTGAGAGCACTATAGTTACTGCAGTAAGTAACTAGAGCTGCAACGATTAATCGACTGACAGACACTTTAACTATTTTGATTATCGATTCCAAATTCTCTGGTTTACATTTCGCTTCTGCTTCAGCCTTTTCAGTCACTACTTCATACACAGACTGTTGATTTTGTGTGATGACTGAATAAAAATACAACTACTAATACTACTAAACGTAAGATTTAAGAGACAGTGTCTTTAAAAACTAGGCACGAGTACATACTGCTCCACTATAAGGTCACAAGCCAAAAATGTTGTAAATCACTAATTAAAACGGAGTAAAACAGCAGGTAGAAATGGTGGAAAGTAACAATTTTGAGGTACTTGTAGTTTATGTACTTTGTACTTCAGCTGTAGTTACTTTGCAGATAAGAGTTAACGCACAAAACGTGTGATCAGTTAATAAAAAGGTACATTGTTATCAGTGAAACTACCCAGCAGTCTATAAAGTAGTTAACATTTGCTGCTCACATGTTAATTCATCAGTTCCAATAATCAAATAACACTCTGAAAGGGAACATTTGATTGATCATGCATTTTATTTCAACACTTGCGTACATTTATCTGATAATATTTGTGTACTTTCTTCAGTATTTCTTCACTGTGGTTTTGTGCTTCTTCCGTCACTAGAAGTAACTTTTCATGATCTGCAGCTTCTTCAGTAGCAAATAACATGTTCTCCTCACTGCACATTCATCAAGTGATGCATTTAATGTTGTTTTAAACCATAAACGTTTTTCAAACATTTTATTTTTTCATTTCTCCATCCAACACTTGAAAGAGATCTTTATTCAGAATAAAAGCACTTTAGTATGATGCTGCATGAGGAGCAGACGGTTGATGCTTGTTGGTTTCACATTGAGGTATTAAGATCCTCTGCTTGTTTCCGGTTCATCACCGCACGACTCCTCGGCTCGCGTGTTTGATCTTCAGCCAAGGCGGCCTGAGGATTCCCCCTTTTCCTCTTCCTCTTCCTCTCTCTGTCTCTTGCTGGTCTCTCCTGAGCGACTGCGCTGTGACCACATCACTCGCTGGCTCACGTCCAGACGGGGTTGCCAGGCAACCACCAACAGCCCGGTAATCCGACAGAAGATGCAGATTTTACGGGCAGGTTTCTGTGTGTGTGTGTGTGTGTGTGTGTGTGTGTGTGTGTGCACATGTGCATACAGTATGAATGCATGTGGGAAGATTCAAAACCCTGCTGCAAATTTGCATTTATTTCCATTAAGATTTACCTCTCAGCAGAGTTCAGGAGGTGAGTGTGTGTGTGTGTGTGTGTGTTTACCTGCATCACAGCAGCCGGCGCTCATTTTGTATTCCAGGCAGAATTCCTAATGTGGAGTCTATTTAGAGGAGCAGAAATCTGAATGCACTGGATGTTTGCTTTCCTGGTTGTTTCCTGGTATTTTCACAGTGGTGTTTTATCAGTATTGCAGTACTCTGAAATATACTGTATCGACGTCGCAGTAAAAACCTGAAATCTGTAGTTGTTCCCAACTTTCTCACTACCAAATGAGGAACCGTGCCACTGGTGTGGTGTGAATATACAGTGTGTATTCATATTCTTATTCCATTGGAAAGGTGAGAAATGTGTATATTCCATTTAGTCTCTTTACTTAAACGGTATCATTATGTGAACTTATGTGAGTTAAAATAAATGATCAAAGAAATCACAATTTGACAACAGTCCTTTGTGCTTTTGTTGTAGCTGCACAGTCTTTTCTTTTTTGCAGGTTTATCCATATTTACACAACAAGTGATGCGCGTGAGGGGGCCTGTGATTGGACAGGTGATGGACACTGAACATAGGTTAAGTCAGCCAATCTGGGCGGGGAGAGAAGCAGCCAATCACAGACATGGTTCAGTTTCTTTAGTGCAAAGGTTTTATTTCTGGGTAGGAGAGAGGCAGTGTCACAAGAACAATTTCAAATGAACAAAACAGGTTGTTTTTTCCATTAACTGACTGATCGTTTGGTCGACAAAACATCTGAAAAATTTCCGACGGTGACGTCATCGAACGTCTTATTTTTTCCGACCAGCAGTCAAACAATTAAATCTATTCAGTTTAATAAGGAAGAGAGGGGAAAGCAGCAAACCATCAAATTTTTGGCCTTTTTTTCTTGAAAAATGACCCAAATTAATCATCAAAAGTAGGTGACAATTAATGTTCTGTTGATTGACTAATAGATCAATCAGCTAATCACTGCAGCTCTCTCTCAGTGTGGTTCTGCTGTGCAGTGTTTCATCATCTGGTGAACTCATGAATCAGTTCCTCAGACTGGCCTTCCTGGATCGTATTTCATCCTCTCACCTGTTGCAACACACCAAAGCAGCCTGTTGTGTTTTCCGTCTGCACACAGACGAATAGGCCAAAGCCTCACTAGTGCCCCCTGGAGGATGCAGAGTGCATTGCACCCAACAAATCCAAAAAGACTTTTCTGACTAAACTTCTTCTTAAGAGCTGCTAAAAGTGTTAAGTTTGTCCTGAGGAAGGCGCTACAGGAAAGGGTTAATAAAATCCCCTGGGGAGCATGAATGTGATCAATAAAATTCACGACAATATGTCGGTCAGATGATGATGACGTCTTGTGTGGAAAGTTAACATTTTGGTCTGAGGCCGGAGGAAAGATCACAGAAATTATAAGCACCCGTCCTCCTACAACCCCGTCTCTGACAAATTACATTTATATTTTTATATTTTTTAAATCAACACAATGAGGAAACATTGTTAATTAAAGGGGCACTCCACCAGTTTTACACATGAAGTTCAGATTGTTCACTCTGGGTTCTGTGTCGTATAAAGATTTGATTTCCATGGCAGCATTTACACTCACAATAACAAAAGCTGGTCAGCGGCTGCACATTTACTGCCGTCAGAAACAACCTTATCTAATCTCGAAGGGCAGATAATGTTTTAAAAAACATCTTTACTGTTTTCTCCCTCAACAACTGAGACACCAGAGCAGTGTGGCTGTAACTGGGCAGTTCCCAGTGTGACGGTATACGTGTGAAACAGGATGTGGCTGATAAAATATGTTCAGCACACACATCTTTCAGATTTTCATTAACGGGATCCCGATAAACCTATAAAGGACCTTTTTATGCAGGCACTGTAGGACTAACCTGTAAGTCATGTCTCCGTTTCTACTTGCCCACTGCAAGAAAACCCACGTTTAACAAGGTCCAAGATTATAGCAAATCTTTTTTTATTAACAGCCTAATGCGACTGATCAAACCCACTGCCTATGACTCAACAAAATAATCACATAACTGAATGTTTTTTAAAGTTTTGTATGGTTTGATATTTGGGCCACGTTACCGGTGCGAGTAATGTCATGACTGCGCTCTCGCAGTTTGCCGGCTTGTGAATTAGCAGATCTTGCACGAGACGAAAACGAAAACGAGATAGTTTACAATGTGAGTGGAGGTAGTGCATCGGGGTCTGTAATCCAGTCTTGAGCTGCCAGGTCATTTGGATCTATGTTGTTTATCGTGCTTAGTGTGTCCAAATACCGTTGCTTGGCATTGCGGTTCAGTTTCTCCCGGTAGATTCCCTTTTTATTTCTCTTTTGAACGATTTAACTAACTTTTTAGCCAAACAAAACAAAAGGTAAGCAGGTAACCAGCACCGGTAACAGAGCGCGTTTCTCACAAGCTGGCGGCCCTGTCCCAACATGCAACACGGTGTGACGTACCTTCACATTCCCCTTATGTGCAAGTGAAGGAGGGAGAAACCCGCTGGACAGTTAGCCGCTACATGCTAACACAGAGTGAGCTGACGCACAAGCCAAACTCTAGCTGCCGCTATTGAGGTGGGACGACTGGTTTAGTGGGATACCGACACTTCTATCAACTTATCTCGCCTCTCGATAAAAGGAAGTGTGCATTTACCCTCTCCGGAACCTCATTGTCACACTTTTGCGAGTCCCATATAACAAATAGGGACATCCAGTACCAGTGCCGGTGTAACGAGTTTATTTTCTAAATTGTAAATGTGATTTAAAAAAAGGTGGCAGAAGGAATGCAGACATATGGTTTATCTAACGAACACATGCAGTGAAAGTGATCCTGCCGTCCGATGGCTCCAAATGTTCCGTGTAACCCGAGACGAGCTGTGGAAATCCACATGGCATCGATTATCAATAGGAATTTGCTGAATTATGGAGCCCTGAAATATGAAGAAAGTGATGTCATCGGTTTTTATGAGGCAGTGGAGCAGCTGATCAATGGGATCAATTACATCCAGTCAAAATGTCACATAAAACATGAAAACAAGCCTTTTGTTTAATCCTGACACATTTACTTTAGAGTTATATCAACTAATAAAAATGAGTTTATAGGACAATTAGTTTCACAAATTGTATGTAATTATTTCAGACAGTTATTTATATTATATGGCTCATTTATAATGTGTCAAAAGTATTTCTTACAATTCCATTATCTTTGTATTAAATGGCACTATGACTTAATTATAATAATAATAATAATAATAATAATAATAACAATACAAAAGTAGCGCCATCATCACATCAGCTTTTTGAGTAAGTGTACCTTCATATATCAATAAATGTATAAACTGTTTAGTTGACAAATACAGATAAAAATGTTCTAATATTTGCTTTCTAATAAAAGGAGACAGGGCTGTGAAGATAACGACGGATCACCTGACCTGCAAACAGAGCTGACGTAATGTTTTGTTCTTGGTCCTCGATGAAGCGTCTGCGATAAATGTCAAAGTATTCAGCAGCATTTCCCAAAATATCCTCCCATTCAGAATCAGCTAAACTACTTTGTTTAACTTTCACAGCACAAAAGGCGGCAACATTTATTAAAACCACGTTGTTTCTCCTCCTCTAATGTTTCCTGTGATCCCAGAAACCAGGAAACATTAATTAAGAGTCCACATTAAGGTGAGCCTGTCTCGTCAGCTCGCCTCCTGCCGGTCCTGTCAGCTTTATTACTCACAGCTGCAGAATTTCACTTTTACAAGACTTTCCATCACTAATGAGTTTTGTAACTAACAACTAAGTGTGTATGAATACTTAAATGTTAGGACAGATTTTCTTCTTCTTCATTGGAGCTACATGTGAACCGTCAGTCTGCACGTCGGCAACGTAACTGAAGTTCTTTGCACGTGATTAATATAATTCTTCATTAAAATGTATTTATTTACTTGCTAATTTGACTGTTTTGCATCCTCTTGGTGAGGTGCAGTCGCTCTCGCTGCAAATTTTACGAAAGAAGAAATATTTGTATGTTTTCCACCCCTCGAGGTAATTGTTGGTTTCTGTTTATTTCATGGTGCGATGGAAGTTGGTAAACTGAGACACTAGAATATTACCGAAGAAAGCTCTGCAGAGACTGTTTAAGACAGCTGAAAAGGTTTTCCTCATCACAGGAAGGCATGATGCAGTTTTGTCGTGTTGGCATCGAGGGCTTCCCCGCCTTCAGAATAACGTGATGTCGGTATGGAAACACCTCAGCACAAGACAGAAAGCGTCTGGACAGAAATCATAAACCAGGAGCCTCCCTTCCTGCTCACCATCTTTTTAACTTCCTCCTTTCTGTTAAAAGACTGACAACAAATTACTGTCAATGTTACATTACACTTGTACTGTAGTTGTAAACGTAGACTGGATTTAAAAGCCTGTGCAACAATAACTTATAACATGTAACTGTGAGAAAAATCAAAGCAGAAGTGAAGGTATCAATGATTGGATCACCTACAGTTTCTCTTCTTTGCAAGTTCATTCAGAAAACATGCATTAAATGGGATAAAACATGCCGTCTGAATATGTGTATTTGTTGTCATGAAATTAGCAGAGCTGCTGCAGATAACTTCAGTGCTTCATGTGGGTCCATGAGCTGAATGACCTACAAACATCACGCAGGTCATGCTGCAGCGTTCCAGCTGTGAGGGTCACCCGTGCGTCGCTCTGCCTGAGGCGCTGTGGCTCTGTGTTGGAAAACATCAATGACAACTGTGTGATTGTGTCTTGCTTCAGTTTTGCTTCAGTGAAACAAGAGAAGTGTGAGTATGTGCACTAGGGTGTTTCTGCTGTGATGCAGATCACAGGCGTCTGCTTTAGTCATATTAGTGCACACCCTGCAGGACATCACTCTGGGAATTAATTAACTTCTTGAGTCTTGAGTTTCTACCCCGGGCCACGAAGAGAAAAACTAAAGAGTGCATAAAAATGATTCATGCCTCCATTCTGTGTTTGACCTTTGGCAGTGAAGGCCGAGAGATGTGGTGGAGTTTAGTTTCACTGTGCTGCTCAGCTCCACCAATCACGACTAACTGTGTCAGCAGCTGCACGCTGGTTGCCATGCAGAAGATGTCAGAGTTTCAGTGTCGCTTGCCTTCCATCAATGACAATAAGCACGCCTGTTTTCTCACATGAACTTTTTTTTTGTTATAAATGCACAGAAGATGTCCTCCTAATGTAGAAATAAAATGTCTTTTCAATGTGTTAAAGCGGCTGTTATCAGAGTTATCAGCTGGATCTGCAGCTCCGCTCGGCTTTACGGGGCTTTATAGTGAGTTTCAGCTCCTTGTTTATCTGTTCTGGTTCCCTCTCAGAGCGTCGTTTTCAGAGAAGAAGCTGTAAAAAGCCGCTGTCCACTACCTGCTCGGCAGCAAACAGCAGACAGACACAGTTAGAGACTAGCTGGTGAACATAGTGGAGCATTTAGCAGCTAAAGAGACAGACATTTTCCTCAGGAGGTGGTGGAGACCAAAAACAGAGCTAACAGAGAGGGAACACTGGACTGAAACAAGACTCCACATGAAGGATCATGTTCAACATATCATCAAAATAATTTATTGCAGGTTTAATTGCTATTTAAAGCAATGTTGGAAGTTTAAGTGGGCTCTACAGGATATCTCATTATACAGCCCTTACAGGGTCTTAAAGTGCATGAAGAGTTATGTGATAAATCACAATTAAAACTTAATCAGACAGAAAGTAAACTGCTATGTATGGGAGTTGCAATGCTCAGAATAGCTCTCAAGTTTTGGACGTCTTCTGAGTTTCTGGGCGAGACGCTGAACCCCACACTGATCCCGATGGTCAGGCCGGCACCCTCGGACAGCACACAGTCACACTTTCTGCAGGAAAGTACTTTTATTTAAAATTCTTGATTTTGTTCATCTGATTTCATCTTGTAGACTCTAAGCATGATGGTGAACATCTGCAAATCAAGATGAGTGATGAGTGTTTGCAATGTGCCACAAACTGACCGCAAATACTAAGCTTTTCATTTGAAGTGATCCTATAATTTTCTTTTTGTCCTTTCTTATCAGCGTCTTATTGAATCCAGTAAACATCCTGTGATTTTACAATACTTCCTCCAATAATCTATAATCTTATTTGGCTGGAAGCTGCTTTTCTGGATCTTTGACTTGTGAACCCAATGAACCCGTGTGTGTATGAAGAGATTTTGAGACGTGGGTTTTTCCACATTCAGTGAGCTGCACTAAGCATCACTCATTGTCTCCACCTGTGAGGGATTCAGCTTCAGTGGTTTCAAAGAGCGTTTGATCTCTGAGGCAGAGACGGTTCAGTCGAGGAGACGCGACACGTCAACATGCATCAAGATCTCTCATCACAGTTAGCAGGAAGGTTTCAAAGCGGATTCAGATTCATTACCACCTCAGTCTTAATCCCCGAACGTCCTGATTCTGCTGTTTGCTGATTGATCACACTGTTGGACAGCAAACACCTGTGTCAGGACGTTTAAAGGAATTGTTTGACATTTTGGGATATACGCTTACTCGCTTTCTTGTTAAGAGTTAGATGAGAAGATTGATGCCTCTCTCGTGTCCATGCATTAAATGTGACGCTACAGCCAGCTTAGCTTAGCATAAAGACTGGAAACAGGGGAAACAGCTAGCCTGGCTCTGTCCAAAGGTCAAAACAAAATCCCCACACCACCTCTAAACTCTCTAATTAACAAATGAGATCTTGTTTGTTTAATCTTTGTACAAAATGTAAAACCACCAGTGGTTTGTGCATATATAGTTTTTAGTGAAACATCTCAACAACTGTTGGATGGATTGTGATGAAATATGGTTCATCATTCATGTTCCCCTCAGGATGAACTGTAATAACTCTGGTCATCAGGTCAACATGTTAATGTGTCCAACACTTTGGTTCATGACCAAATACCTGCAGAACTAATTCCCATCAGCCTCAGCTGCACTCTGTGTTTACTGCTAATTAGCTCATGTTAGCATGCTAACAAGCTAAACTAAGATGGTGAACAACATCAGCATGTTCGCGTTGTCATTTTGAGCATGTTAGCATGCTGATGTTAGCATTTAGCTCAAAGCACCACTGTGTGTAAGTCCAGCCTCACAGAGCTGCTAGCATGGCTGCACACTCTGGTTTTATTTTTTATTTAACCAGACAAGTCATTAAGAAGAAATTTTTATTTACGATGACGGTCTGGCATACGAAAGCCTCTTGAGGGAGAAAAAGCGATGACAAAAGTTAAAGAGACAGCGGCACACATCCAACAAGACATTTCAACAATATATATTGTTGTTGTTGATATGCATGATGATGATGATGTTGTTGTGTATATATATATATATATATATATATATTTAGTTTATAAAAGAAGAGCTGCGTGTGGAGCAGTGGTAATAAACAGAATAATGGAACAGGGTCTCAGACAGTGACAGACAGGAGGCCCGGTGTGACACTGTGCAGGTGAACTGTCATCATATCACCTGTCCAGTTTGTGCCTCTGTGCAGCTGTGATGGACGTGTGCTCATGCGTCTTGTCTCCTCTGACGGTGACCCGCTTCCACTGGGAGTTTTTCAGTCAGCGAGCTCCCAACCAAGTTCTGAATCGTGTGCAGCTCACATCCAGGCATCGTAACTGGATTATTTCTGTGTTTTGAAGACAGAAAAGTCCAAAGAGGAAGGTGGGCGTTCAAAGACATGAGCCTAAAGGTGTGAAAATGTAAATAAACAGCAGAGCAACAAAACTTTTAAGACGTTAACTCCAAAGTATGTGAGAGTCCATGAGGTCAGGAGGTCTGAGGGGGGGCTGTGAGTAGATGAGACGCTCCGTTCAGGCCCGTCATCCTGCTGACAGGATAACATGAGCGCAGCAGGAATCTCCTGCAGAGACAATGTGCTGCTGAGGAAGCTTCGTGCAACGTGACCAATTTTGTTTGGGAGCTTGACTCGCATTGCAATTTTATCGGTCGTAGCTGGGCCGGCCAATCAGATGAGCCGCTCAGCGTGGAGTCACAGACGCAGCCATCCAGTCCCCTTTCGACACCTCCTCGCGTGTTGCCGGGGCTGTTTGTGCCCTGCAGGGGGAGAGGTGGAAGTAGAGCAGCTAACGGAGAATAGACGGATCACCCAGACACCGGGTTTGCTGTAGAGGAACAATGAGAGGCTGAGAGGTTAAAGGAGTTCAGCAAGAACCAGCAGGTAGATTAAACTGAGAGGAAGAAACCCTGAAGAAGAAGAAGGAGGAGACAAGTGATGCATAAAGAACAACAAGTGATGCAGTTTACTGCAACTGTTCACGGGCGTCTTTACCAACACGCAGCTCAGCATGACAGTTAATCTCACATCCAAAACAGGATCAACTCTTGTACCTGAATACTGACAACGTTTGTCCCCGTTTGTCACTCAGAACACAATGACCTAAACAACACATTACAATATACATCAGTATTGTTTTTGAAGTAGCTTTTATTTTTCATTTTAATATTTATTTTTTTGCATAAACCAAGATTACATAACACTACAAAGAATGGTACATCTATAACAAGGAAATTATATAACGAGGGACAAGAAGTTTTATTACAAAAGGTCAAGGCCTTATTTCATTGCTAAACCCTGAAACGTTAAAGGGGGAAAAAATACAGAAAACATGTTGGCTGAACCTAAAACCACAGTGTGTGGGCGACACTACCAATGTGATAAATGTTCACTTCGACATAAACCCAAGCAATTTCCAGAGACAGAACAAAGCAAGCACTCCTACCTGGAGCCGAAACGCCCCCCTCAGGTGCAATCACTTCCCCTTAACGAGAGGCTTCATATGCTGCTTTTTGAGCCCAGCCATGTTACGTGTGTCCTAGCTTAAACCACACACACACACACACACCCCCCAAAAAATCGACCAAAAAATCAAAGTTAATAAAAGTGCACTGCATCGCAAGTTCTGCCTCGTCTCTCACACACACTTCAGCCTTTATTAAAACATAAATACATTTTAAGAAGCAGCTGTCTGACACAGATCGTTTGGACTTTCTTCAGGAACTCATTTTAATTTAAAAGTGCTAACGAGGCTTCAGGGCCCGCTGTGACCTCCACCGTCCGACCCGGGTTCAGTCAGGGTGTACGGAGGAACCCCGAAGTTCCTGTCACCCAGCAGGGGAGGTTCATAATTGGGAGTGTCCCGCTGATTTGAATGTTCTGGCTACTATTCCCACTTCAAAGGCTTCACCCTGTTTCAGAGTCCAGGAGGGAGAGGACAGGACGAGGCTCTCACTTTCACTAAACTCAAAGATGATTTATGGAGGAGAAGGAGAGCAGGTGCTTCAACATAACAACTACATTTACTACTTTAATGGCACAGCAGACAGTTCGTCTATATATTATATCCGACTCTCTATCTTAACATATGTGCAGCTGTATTTTCTGCAGATATTAGCATTAGGAAGAAACGTAATGTCTGCCAGATTTTTATTTTCTTTTTGATGTATCTGACATGAAGTTTATATTGTATTGAGCATATAAGCTTATTTTGAGCAGAAAAGAAGGCAGGTTTTACACACAATGTGTTTTGTTGGAAAAATCGCACATGGGAGAAGTTTGCCTTGAAGTCTTTCTAACATGTAGTTAACGTTGTGAAACGGTCGCAGTTTGGTTACGTTTAGGCATCAAAAGTACGTACTGTAGTTCAACGTTGATTTATTACTTGAACCCAAACCCTGATCTTTTCCCAAACCTCTCCAAACGGCGACTGTAGTGCTGCCAGAAAGGCTTTCTAACACGTGGTTACGTTTGGGAAAAGATCAGGGTTTGGGTTAAAATAATAAGTTAGGTTTTCACACGGGATGCAAACAGCGGTCTCAGCGGTGGTTGACCCATTCATCCACCCCGACCTCCTCACTACTACGTCACCTGGCTTTCTATCTGGCAAAAAGCCTTGAAGGCAAACTTCTCTCTATTAACATCATATGCCAACAAGAATCTATGTGTTTATTTGTACAGTGCGCATAAAGTTCATCTTTAAAATAATCCATCAAGCAACACATCGAAAGCTGATTAATGAACACGTTATTTAATCCAGACGCAAACAAAAATGACAAGTTGTAATTTTATAGGGGGTTAAGTGCTGGAACTATTTCTTGGTCGGGTGCAGTGACTTCCTGGAGTCTTGTCGTCACTGTGAGGTTGCCAGGCAACAGACTCCAGGAAGTCTTGAGTGACCAAATCAAATCCCTCTAGAAATTATATTATATTAAATTATATTATTCTCACATATTCCTTTTCTCTCAGAAATGAGTCACATTACATAACAATTTCAAAACACCCCATGCTACACTGGGTGTCTGTGTGCACACATTTGAAATCTGTGTGTACTGCCTGCAGAGATATGTGTATGAACCCTTGTAAATCTCCTCAGCTTTGCAGAAAGTATAATTAGTGTTTCTACGGCGCTCTGCAGGCGTCAGATTTGAAATACCAGCACCACAGAACCAGCAGTACTTTAGGAAAAGGTCGCTATTTATATATGTAGGCTGGCACATGTTTGTTCATTTTCTATGCTAACTGAGTAGCCTATAATGCTGCATAAGGCAGGAGGGCAGCTGTTGGGTGCTGCTGCCTTCATCAGTTGCCACTGGAGACCAGCCGTCTCGTTTCATCTTTTATTTTTTCTTCCAGGTGGGTGAAAGTCACATAAAGCACAGCTGATTGCAGCTCTATGCTATGTTGATTAACGGCTGTTGTTGGGTTTATGCAGCAACTTAAGTTTTATGACCAGTAGATGTCAGTAAACGTTCGTGATATCATGATAGATGCAGAAAAATCAGCTCTGGACACTGGGTCCAAAATCAAAACAAGGTCAAAGGTCGGGGTGTCGAGGCAGTTTGACGCTCCTCTTAGTGCTTTTGCTGCGCTTCAAAATGCGTCAGACGCTTCCAGTGCGTTTGGGCCTTTAGAGGCCCAAGCATTTTCTGTGAGCAAAGAAATTAATTAATTATCACATTAATATAGTTAATGCAACATCACTGCTTCTTCTTCTTCTTCACACACTAGTTATGTGCTTGTTACATAAAATGTGTTTGTTGTTGTCTGGACGAAGCTGTGTTTTATGACACTCAGTGAAGCGTGACCGCTGTCCAATGGGCAACATGCAAATATAAAACAACAATGGGATGATTTCTTAAGGCACTTTGTATGAGACACACAACATGAGGGAGGAGCTTTTCTGAGATCAGTACAGGTTTGTGTAACAATTATCTTATTTTCTATTACCTCTTTCTTAAATACCAAGAAGGAAAATGAATGAAATGAATGAAAATTTAACTTTGGACTTCTTTAATCTTTTTAATTATTTATAAGCTAGATCAAGAATCAAAGAATGATTTTGAATCACTGGTAGTGTTTCATTTTAAAGTGGTCTCGCTGGTCTTTGCAGAGGGAGACAAGGTCAGAGACGGCGTCCCTCAGAGGAACGTCAGCTCTCATTTGAGGGTGATGTGGTGGAGTGTGTGTGTGTGTGTGTGTGTGTGTGTGTTTGTAGACGCCCCCTGGCATGAATAAAACACACTGATCCTCAGCCAAACCATCAGTCTGACACATTGCCCCCCCATCCTCGTCTTTCCTCCTGAAATGAAAATGAAGTCCTGAGTTCACAAACATGTTTGGCCTTGTTGTTACAGGAAGTGAGGAGGTGTGTGTGTGTGTGTGTGTGTGTCTGGTGATCCATTTTCTAAGTCTGATCTACAGTGTTTTCTCTTCTGCGTTTATGACTTAAGAACAGGTGAACAAAAAAAGGTTTTGCCAGGATAATACTTCCAAGTTCCTTCATTTTTGTTTTTAATTTGTGAAAACAAGTAAAAAACAAGTAAAAAATAGATTTTAAGCTTATTTTTTTAAAAGTGTTTGTTGTTGTAATACTCATTTTGTGCACCACTACCCATGAACGCTTTTAGTCCTATTTAGAACACTAATTTTAGGGGTTGTGCAGAAATATATATTTTTATATTATATTACTGTATTTCCACTGTATTGTTAAGCACCTTGTATTGCAGTTTTGTACGAATGATTGATTGATAGTAACACCTGTGACAAGTCAAAATGTCTGCTGTGTAAAAAATGTCTATTGTCCAATATTGCCGTGTCTGGTGACAGAGCTGTGTCTGAAATATTGTCGTATGCTGTAGCATTAACATTTCCCTTCATTGGAACAAAGCGTTCAAGAAAAAACAGACCAAAAAAACCCCAATATGTGCACAGGTGAGTCCACTGTTTGTGTTCTCTAGTGTGATTGTGATTTAGACTGAGGAGACACGCACATTTAACAACGAGTCTTTTTGGAACTTTTTGGAAACGTTTTGGTTCGGTACCTTCATCGATCCCTGAGAGAGAAAAGTTTCTATCCAGCTTCACTGCGGCTCTGAGCTGTTCAGCAGCAGCAGCTCGTCTCGGCCTGCTGAGCCTCCTGCCCGTTAAACAGCTGGAAGCTCCTGTTGGCAGCCGGCGTCACGCAGGCAGACGGAGGAATGTGCAGCAGCAGCTCCAGACATGTCGAGTTAAACAACCACGCAGGCCAGAGAGGCGTGGGTGTACTGTGTGTGTGTCTTTAGGTTTCATTCTGACAATAAAAGTACATCAGCAATGATTACAACGCCTCATTAGCACGAGCGCTATGTGAGCTCACTGCTTTGAAAATGTATTTAGTTGTTTCATGTTATCTTGTTTCTCCACGCTTTGTTTTAGCGCTGGGACAGCGTGGAGAACGCTCTGCATGGCTGAACCCACTGTCATTCTGGTATAGCGGGGAAAACGCTCTGGCTTGTTGGTATTTCTTTAAACCAATCACAAACGTCTTGGGGGTGGCGCTAAGCCCAGGATGCAAAATTGATAACACGCAGATAACGAGAGGAAATAGTCGGCCAATACCTTAAAAAGTTGCCCACATATTTCATTAAAACATGGTGAAAAGTTAAACCACGTGCCAGTGAATTATTGATTTGTTTTTGGTGTCGATCAGAGGTTCCCACACTCTGGGCCGCGGAACATCGTTGAGCAAAAACAAAGCAGAATGCTAATTATTATATAACTTTTAAAGGCTGAATGTAATGCTATGTAACTTGGCTCAGTCTTAACGTATCATTTCCTGTCAGGCTCACAACAACAATATACTGATCTGACCCCCACCCCCACCTGATGGCCAGTCCACAGCTAAATTGTCAATATGAAAATTCTGAGCTAAATGGACTCTTGGCGTGCATTTCCAACCAAATTTAGACGACACATGCAAATATCAAGTCCCAGCATTCTTGCTAAGTTTGACTGCCTTTCACCTATAGTTGTCACTAGTTGATTAATAACTCAGTAGTTGGTAAAATCATTGTACAAGGCCTTGATGTTTTTAGAAAGGACAAGATATTCTCCCAAAAAAAAAAAAGCATTGTGCTGTAACATTTTTGTCTCAAACAAAAGTCCTGCAGTTTCATCTTTTTGTTTCACAACCTGGAAGTTTGCTCCACTCAAGGTTTCCATTGCATATTTCCAGAATTTCTCAATTTGGTTTTTGATAAATGCAAAGACGAGCAATGGAATGACAAACCATAACACTCTGATGGTTGCCATGTTTCAGCACCCTCACAAAGTGTCTGATTTAGTCCTTTAATGTTGTAAATGTCTCCTCTCTCCTCGTTGTACGTTGTGTCCACCTCTGTTTGTCTCAGGCCTGATGAAAAGCGCCTCCACGCAGTGAACTCGGTCAGTTGGCAAACACGGAGCTGCTGTTCTCTCCCGGCTTGTTCAGACTTGAGGTAAATGTTGTGCTTCAAAGTCCAGATGAGACAGTGAGACACCCTGTCCCAGAGCTGACAGAGAAAACAGGCCTTTAAGTAAACACCAGTGGTGTGTTTAAGTGCACTGTGCAGAGAGGGAGACGGAGACCTCTGGTGACGGAGAGGCTGGCTGACGAATATGTGACACTGGTTGAATCACAGCAGCTGTGACGGTTATTTAAAGTGGCTAGAAAAGGTATTAATTCCTACTTTAATGTAAAAGTGAAGAGAAATCTCTGAACAGCATTATCTAACTCAAATGTGAGAAAACAAACAAACTAATGGGTCTGGCAGGACTAACTCATCCTTGATACACCTCAACTGCTTTACTTCATTTGTGTCATGGAAAAATTAAGTCAACAGCGCCGTCTTCTGGCAATTTGGCAGAGTATTTGTTGTGCTACAGCACATTAGATATCTATGGAGTCATAGGAGTACCATAAAAAAGAATAAGTCTGGGAAAGAATAAGACAATAAATGTGGGTACATACCAACAAACAACAAAATATAACTTATCCCTTTATTTTTTCTTATTCTTTTCCCTTATTGCTTTTGCTGTTCCATTTCCTCCTCCTACATGCTTGACCCAATAATAATAAAATCAAATATGCAGCAGAGAGAAAAAAGTACACAACAATCATGCGATTAAACTGAACAAAATAATAATATTGCCAGTCATTGGCAATGAGAAGAGCGACAAACAGGGTTTTCTCATATACTGTTTATAAACCGTATACAGAGACAGGAGAAAGACATTTCTCTTCCATTTCTTAACATTTTGAATTAATTGAAAACCTGTTTTCAGCAGATCTCATTTCAGTCAAGCCACAGCCTCTCTACAGTATGTTGGCCTCACAAGAGCCAGGCTGCAGTATCCGAAGAGTAACAATGAGTTTAATAGCTTTTTTAAACCAGGGGTAGAACAAGGCATAGATCACGGGGTTCAGACACGAGTTAACATAGAACAGGTAGAGCACAAATGATGCAGATGAAGCATTGAGCAAGCTGTCCCCTGCAAGAGACACACCGTAATATGGGCAGAAACATATTAGAAACACAACTACAAGAACGCCAAGAGTCCTGGCCGCTTTCAGCTCCGATTTCTTTGTGAGAGTCACTGAAAGCTGGAGTGTTACAGCTGTAATGTGAGAGCGCATGGCACGAGCCTGAGACACAGCCACTATAAACACTCTCATATACAGAACTATGATGATAGCAACTGGAACAATAAAGGTCAAAATAAGGTCAACAGCTCCTGCGATATAGTCAATAACAATCACACACTCTCCGTAGCAGGAATCATGTCTGTCTGGGTGAGTCAGGTCGTCCTTTACAAAGAGACTGCTGTAGAAAACAGAACACAACCAACACAGACAAACACAGAGTTTCACTCTTCTCACAGTGATTCTTGTGGTGTAATGCAGAGGGTCACAAATAGCAACGTAGCGGTCGGCTGATATGAGCACCATGTTTCCTACTGAGGAAGATGTCATTATGAAGGATACGTAATTATACAGAGAACACACGAGGTCACCAAGAAACCAGCAGGATGTTTTTCTCAGGATTTCTCCCGGCATCAGCAGGAGGCCCACGACAAAGTCTGAGACAGCCAGAGAGAGGAGGAAGATGTTGGTGGGTGTGTGGAGCTGCCTGGAGGCAAGAAAAGCATCATTAAACCAACAAGTTCTCAGTTCGCAGGTGCAGCATTACTCAGTACTAGCTCAAAGACAATTCTTTCAAATTAAGTTACAACAATTGTGGAGAAGTTAATCTCTACCTGTAGTGGGACACTGAGATGATGACGAGCAGGTTGAGAGCCACAGTGAGCAGAGAGATGGAGGACAGCACGATGTGGATGAGCACAGCCTCGGACCAAGGAAGCGTCGGCTTCCTGCAGGAGGTGTTGAGGAGTTGTGGAAAGCAGAGCTCCACTCCGTCCTCCACCTCCATCTTCGGAGATCTGCAGACAGCTGCAGCTCTTTCACGTTCTCTTAATTCCTCCCGTCCTGTTCCTCTCAGTGTCTGCTGGACTCTGATGCCCCTCCTCCCTCGCTTTGCATATCACACCATCGTCTTCATCACTTTCCCTGCAGCCCTGCCTCTCTTACTGTCTCTCTCTCCTATAAACCCTCTTATTATCTACCCTTGTTTCCTTTCCTTTTTCCCACGTCACTTCCCTTTTTTAAGTCACTGAAGCAGTGTTTAGACAGTTTAAACAGTACTGCATTGAAAAAACAGCCTACTCATTCATTTCAATAAGGCCAATCCACACAGCAGGGGTGCCAACGTAGAAGGGTCCATGGGAAAAAAATGACAATGGGGCCCATTGTCTATGTGACAATGTGTGGGCGTCATCTTCATGAAGTGATGGGGGCGTAACAGAGAAGAAGCTGCCTCCAGTCCACATTCTCCGTTGCGCTGTTAGTGGAGAGGCTGCATGAATGAGTGGAAAGGACTGGGAATGGAATTAAGCCATCCTTCATTTTATTTGTTACACCTGTGTGTTTCCTAATGTGACATGTCAACAAGTCTTCTGTGAGGCATGGTTCAGCTTAGGCACTTAAAACTTAACAGTCATGGTTCAAAGAAACCAGGGAATCTTGTTAGTAGGAGACGTCTAGAGTGCCAAATTTCATCGTTCATAACTAGATCAAATTCCTCTTGTAAATCTAAGTGTTTGTATTTCTAAAACTTAAACTGTAGGTTCTGCTGAGACGTTAAACTTTGCCTGATGTGGGAGACTGAGATGATGAAGATGATGCGAACAAAGGTCTGGACGGAGCGAACGATGATCTCACTCTCTTGTTCAAGGAAGAGCAGTGGTTGGTAGCCGTGGGAGCACTGGAAAGGTGATAGACCAGTGGCAGAGCTGGTGAGTGTGTTCTGTGCATACTCAACCCATAGCAGGTGTTTGGACCAGGAGGAGGGCTTGTGGGAGGAGATGCATCGCAGGGCCATCTTCATCTCCTTGGTCAGCCCAAAAGGCATCAACCCGTTCCTCATAGAAATGAACAGGGAGTGAAACACATCTTGAGAGCTGGGCCATCGCAGCTGACTTCTGTCAGCCGTTACGCAGCCCCTTTTTGTGTGTTTTTGACTTGTTTGCTGAGAGCTCCTTCTGCTCCTGCTTACAGAAAAACACTGTTGACCCTGCCTGCTTACTGCTACGCTTGTAAGCCTCTCGGATCGTACCATGTGAAGCATATGTCTGTCTGCAGCCCTCCACAGGTCACATTAAAGTTACCAGCGACAAGGACTGCAGTACAGAGAGCATGGGGCATTACAGATTTTGTTCAACATTTACTAGGGCGTGGTGTATATTATTTCAGAATATAACGTTGCATGTTCCTACAAAGCCCGCCATATTCAAATAGTCAAATACGCTTCAGTTTCTGACAGACTGTGTTCCCCACAGACGCCATCTGACTGAATATGGCTGGCGCAGTCTTGCTTATAGGGCCATCAGGATGGTTAACTCCATCTACCACATTGTCGTCTGTGAATCCTTTGCACATTTGCATATTTGCAGTAAAGCGTGTACAACATTTTAACGTGTAGTTTGCCTTACGGTTGTGTGAGTGCGCACACCAGGACAATGTACACTTTAGCATTTTAACACTTATATTACAAAGATGTATAACTTTCTATCTTTAAATGTATTTTTTCTCATTTATTTTCTTCCAGTATTCTAATTATTACTATTGATTGCACAGCACCACCCTGCATTTCACTACATGTTTGTGTATGTGACAAATAAGACCCCTGAATCCCTTAAATTCATTTAATTTCTTTTTTTGAGTTTAGGTTTATGTGTGTGTGTAAATGTAGATTTTTCGTTGTGATAAAAGGACATATACAGTGTATATTGTAAGTATTATTTGATTTCTATAGTTTATACAGGATATTATATACCACTATGTGAAATTTGATGAATAACTTATATAATAATTTAAATTACAACCCACCATACTCTTGTCATTGTTTCATATGTATTGGTAATTGTCTAAAATCTATATCTTTCTATGTTATATATATATATACTGTACTAAATTTCTTAAAGAGGTGATTGACACAGTTGGGCCCAGTATTTTATTGATTATTAATAGCTCCTTGGCAAAAGGCTTTTTTCCAACCATTTTTAAACATGCTGTGGTCCAACCTCATTTTAGGCCAATTTCTAAACTTCAGTTTTTATCAAAAGTTTTAGAAAAAGTGGTTTCAACCCAACTTTTAACTTTTATGTGTCATATTAACATCTGTGAGAAGTCTCAGTGCGGTTTTAGAGCTTCACACAGCACAGACACTCCTTAAGGTAACGAATGACCTCCTTTTAGCAGCAGACAAGGGGGAGGGCGCAATTTTAATTCTTTTATACCTTTTTACATGGTAGATCAGGCCATTTTAATTGACCTGCTATATAAATAAAGTTATTATTTTTAATTCTTATGAGAATATTGATACAATCCACCATTTCCCTTTGTCCCAAAATAATTTCATAAAGCTTATTGAATTTAATTCATTTCAGTTTAATAACCACACAGTCAACCTGGTGTAATTTGATACCTATAAAGCACGTGAGAGTATGGTTACAACAGTAAACAGCCACAATATAAATAACAGTAGACTTTGCTGGTGTTGTGTTGCAATATTTACCGTTACAAAGACAAAGGTTTCCCGAGAGAAAAGACTGTTAATATGTGCATCGTGTTTGTGACTTCACAGCTCACTGGATGATAAAATGACAGATTACAGGATACACACACACACAACAGTCATCTGTCTAATCTGTCGAATTACAAGCTGAATGTGAGAGACAGCCAGCGAGTGTCAAAATACAGCCACGTTTTACCAACAACACACTCAAACTATAACTGAATATTGTTCATTATAATCACAATTACTTAAAAAGTTCAAACATTCTTCATGTGAAGCTGACATTTCGAAGAGTTACACACACAGTGCGTTTCCACCTGTTCTTAAGGCGTATTTTAAATTTGCCCACGTAACATTTACTTTTGTTCATACACACGTTTTTAAGAGAAGAAAGCGTATTTTCACTTTCTGGATTTGTGAATTGACTCACTGAACAACATGATGAAATGAATGAGCACAGCCTCTCTACAGTATGTTGGCATCACGGGAACCAGGCTGCAGAATCTTAAACCTAACAATCAGTCTAATAGCTTTTCTAAACCAGGGGTAGAACAAGGCATAGACCACGGGGTTCAGACAGGAGTGGAAATAGAAGAGATAGATCACAAAGGGTGCAGATGAAGCATGGAGTGTTTTGTTGCCTACAAGAGACATACAGTGACATGGCAGGAAACATATTAGAAACACAGCTATAAGAACACCAAGAGTCCTGGCCGCTTTCAACTCATATTTATTTGTTGTTGGAGCCACTGAATGCTGGAGTGTTACAGCTGTAATGTGAGAGCGCATGGCACGAGCCTGAGACACAGCCACTATAAACACTCTCATATACAGAACCATGATGATAGCAACTGGAATAATAAAGGTAATAACAACGTCAACGAGTCCTTCAACATCATCAATGACAATCACACACTCTCCGTAGCAGGAATTGTGTCTGTCTGGGTGAGTCAGGTCGTCCTTTACAAAGAGACTGCTGTAGAAAACAGAACACAACCAACACAGACAAACACAGAGTTTCACTCTTCTCACAGTGATTCTTGTGGTGTAATGCAGAGGGTAACAAATAGCAACGTAGCGGTCGGCTGATATGAGCACCATGTTTGCTACTGAGGCAAAGGTAATAATGATGGCCACGTAATTATACAGAGAACACACGAGGTCACCAAGAAACCAGCAGGATGTTTTTTGGAGGATTTCTCCCGGCAACAGCAGGAGGCCCACGACAAAGTCTGAGACAGCCAGAGAGAGGAGGAAGATGTTGGTGGGTGTGTGGAGCTGCCTGGAGGCAAGAAAAGCATCATTAAACCAACAAGTTCTCATATCTAAATGACAAAACAACTATAAACATTTTATAATTTCTTATCTGCCACATTTACAATTACCGTATGGTTAAGTGTAGACAATTAAAAGTACTTGGTTGAGGTCACGGTGGAGAGCAATCAGTGTTGATTATTGGCAGGAGACGTGACATGAACCGCAGTCTCCGGTGTCAAAGTCAGACATATTTGAGTTTTATTGTGCAAAAACAGTCAGCAAGGCAGACTATAAGTCCAGTGCGGCAGGTGCAACATTATTCAGTACTAGCTCAAACACAATCCTTCCAAATCTACAGTAGCTGTGAAAAATGTGAGAAGTTAATCTCTACCTGTAGTGGGACACTGCGATGATGACGAACAGGTTGAGAGCCACAGTGAGCAGAGAGATGGAGGACAGCACGATGTGGATGAGCACAGCCTCGGACCAAGGAAGCGTCGGCTTCCTGCAGGAGGTGTTGAGTTGTGGAAAGCAGAGCTCCACTCCGTCCTCCACCTCCATCTTCGGAGATCTGCAGACAGCTGCAGCTCTTTCACATTCTCTTAATTCCTCCCGTCCTGTTCCTCTCAGTGTCTGCTGGACTCTGATGCCCCTCCTCCCTCGCTTTGCATATCACATCATCATCTTCATCACGATGGTGTGATGAGCGTCGAGTTTTTCTGTTGGATGTTTTGACTTAACATACATAACCTACAGAGCTAAGGATGTTATGTCTTTTTAGCTAACGTTATTGTACTCTGTGTCAGAGCAGCTTCTCTTACGCTAGATTTCCACTTAACTTTAATAAAACTTGACGGATCCCATTTGTTAAGTTGGCCGTACAGCGAGAAAAGTCCGCTTTCCATAAGTGCCGGCTGCCGGTCAAACTGCCGACTAATCAGTCCACCCGCTACTTTACTATATTAATTCTAATAAAATGGTTTTAGTTAACAAGTTGCGATTTACTCTGCATACACCAAACAATGCTACTTTCCCCACTGGTTATATGTGATCTCAAATACCGTCCAATTAAAAACTGGTAGTCAAGTAAAAGCCGAGTCTCCAGGATGGAGAAACTCCAGGTGATCATATTGTCGCTTTAATTTAATAAATTCAACAATATAATTGTGCTATTTTCAACACTGTTGTTCTGGATTACTCATCTAAAGTGTTATTGTCCGGTTTCAGTCACTGTGTATGTGTGTGTTAATGTCTCAGCCAAACTGTATGCTGTAACGCACAAGTGCCACAAGATGGCGTTATCTACATGTCAAGTGCCTCATGGGAACCTCACAAGTCGATGCGTTTTCCACAACACGTTTCCTGCAAATGTTTCACAATAAAAGTCTTAAGCAATGAAGGGTAAGGCTTTCTGTCCACTGAAATGCTAGAGGGCTTTTAATTTGAAACTGATACAAGAAGTGCTGAGTAACAGCGTAATGCAGTAACTTTTTAACAGGGATTCGTACTAAAATATGACCAATTACACTCATCAAACAGAGGGAATTAGAAATTAAGGCCTGCATCTAATACAAACCTGCCTCTGATAAAGGCCTGGTACGACTGCAGGTCAGGTAAATAAAGGCCCCGGTCACTATTTGAGGAAAATACGGTAGTTTCTCACACCTCACATAGGTTACTTTTTCCTGCCTTCGACATAATATCCTTAATTCGCTTCATCAACTAGGCCCATTCAGTTTTCAAAATAAGAGCATCCAGGTTCACATCAGCAGCATCAACTTCTTTGTCAAACATCAATATGCTAATCAAAAGCCAGCAAAAAGCAGACACAGGAAATGTTTACTCCTGACATGAGATCTCCTCGACCAACATATTCAAACCCTCCACGCAGGGAATCTATTTCCCTTCACCACACCCACACTGCAACATCTTTAAAGAGAGGCTTCATATTCAAAATTCGGAAAAAAATAAGGCTAGACAAGCCTTTCTCTAACATCAGCAGGAATATCAACAATTCCAGTGCCTCATTTACTTCTGTTGAGATGTGAACAAACATAGTTACCCCCTGACCAGTTTATTCACTGACTCAGTGTGTCCTTGTCATACACACATACATACACACGGTGTTATGCTGTTAGACGGTGATTGGTCCAGTGTCCTTCCCTCCTCTTTCCCAGTGGGCCTCTGTCCTGTTTTCACCCATTCCGCCGCTCTTTCTTCCCCCAGGCCTATGCATTTCTTAGGAACTCTCCAGACATGCCATTCCCCATTCATCCACCAGATGCCCTCAGACTTTCCCACCGGCCCACAGGCCAGATTGTCAATGCTGCTTCATGCCTAGCCATTAGAACCTGAACCTGTTGCCAGTACCCTGCACCTGCAACCTGACCCTGAACCTGTATCTGTACCTGCACCAATTTCCTGCCCCATTCCAGTTTACCAGTTCAGTCACTTCTGTTTGGACTTGCTGCCTTTGCTTGTAAGCTCATGTATCTTCTCTTCACCAATAAATCAAGTGTTCCTGTCTCCCTGGATTGTCTGCATTTGGGTCCATTTCCTGCTGCCTCGTACTCACAAAAAAAAATCATTTTCATCACTTTCCCTGCAACCTTCAACCTCTAGCATTGATCCCTTTGTCTTACCCCCCCCCTTTCCCTTCTTAGAGGTGGAAATCATGAATCACCTCGAATTGCTGATTTGAATCATTTCATTTAGTTCAACTTTATAGTTCGTTAATTTTCTTCCCTAGGCTAAGCAGTCGCATCACCTTTCAAATGCACTTCAGTAGGTACAACATTAACGCTGAGTGAATGCATCACCATTTATACCGCTGTGACGTTCAGCACTGATGGTGACTGTCTTCAGTTCAGTGGTAGGTTCAGTCTGTTGCTAGTACAAGCTGTATTATGTGCACTGTTTTGGACGTCTTTGTAGAAACAGCATCTAAACCTCAAGCCTCTGAGAGGACGTTTCCCACGGCATCCGGGTTGAGTGTCAATTGAGAGCCAGTGTTTTAAGAGATGCAGTCAGAGCAGAGAAATTGAGGATGTAACAATGTTCAGGAGAACAGCTTCAGACCAAGGAAGTGTCGGCTTCCTGCAGGAGGATCAGTGTTCTCAGTGCTCAGGATCTAGTGTTCCCCAGTATGTTCCTTGGTTCTATTGCTGCAGGAGTCCAGCGGCTTGGGATGCAAAAACAATGTGGTAAGAATAGAATCTGTTGCCACCAAACCGCAAGGCCAGATCGAGGATCAGTGACACGTGGTCATCCAGCTCTGACCTGCGGTGGGGGAAAGTAGAACAAATAATGTCACGGTTCTTTAGAGCGGGTAGGGAGTGACTGCTTGAGTTTAATAGGACCGTTTACAGTTCCCTGGGGATATGAGGATTACATGTGGATGGATGTATCAACTGAGCAAGGTCGACATAGTTACCCACTAGAATCTGATGCCCGAGCGTGGGCGACACGGGGGGTGGTCGGGCGGATGCGACTGGGCGCATCGTAGGTAATGCAACTGGCTAAAGTGGGAAAAGCACTGGAACCGGCAGCAGGTGAAGCTGTGGGGAAAAAGGGTGCATATATGGTGACATAATTTGTTCACACTACACAGCAATTAAACTGAGTGTCTCTTTGACGCGTACAACGCTTGTTTTTCTTCCTGGCAGCTCTTGTTGTTCAGGAAGCGGATGTTACGCAGAGCTTTGACATCATATCCAGGGGATAACAGAGGTACCTCAGAAGTACCTCCCTGCCTTCCTGAATGATGCTGCAGTCAGACCAGATTTTGCCTGATGAAATCTTTTCATGTCATGTGACAAAAAGAAAGTGGGAAAGGAAATAGTGTGGGTCGGGTTGGAGACATAAACTGCGGAAGCTACCATGGCTAGTGGGCTAACAACAACATACCACAAAGTTGTATATAATAAAACTTCTTCTGTCAGTAACCTCTGTCAGCCAAGCAGCATCTCTCCTTCTCTGCTGCTTGTATTCTTTCACCATGAAGTAGTAAACAAAAACAGACAATCAAAATTTCCTGAATGAAAGCTCAGTCCTTCCACCCTGGAGAGCCTTGCGATTTCGCATGACAAAGTTAATCTAGATTGAACTCTGGCCAAAGTGAAAGAAGTCGGGTCAATTTGCACCTGGAGACGAATAAGTCTCACCCCGTTACTCATAGAAATGAACAGGGAGTGAAACCTTGAGAGCTGTGCCATCGCAACTGCCAGTCCTGCTCAATCAGCCCAATAGCCCGTTGGTGTATAAGTGCCTTCAGTTGATGAGTCAACTGCGCCTGAGCAGAGACTGTTACTGAGCTTCCAGCCTGAGTTTTTGTGGCTTGTCTGCTGCTGAGAGCTACTTCTGTTCTGCTTACAAGAAGCCTTCAGTTAAACACAGAGGTGTCTGTTAGCCTCTGTCATCGTACCTGACTTTCTGCAGCCCTCCACAGATCAGTGACACGAGCCCCTTTTATACAGCCTGTTTAAGGCCAGAATTTTGCACCATTATTCTGCCTTGCCGTACAAATACAAAATGGGGAGGCGTTGTTGTTTGCAGGTGGGGTTTATGCTTGACACAGCGTCTCTTTGCTTGGGTCCGTGCTCCAAAACATGACGTCATCACATAACTTGTGTCAAGCGTGAAGGCTCAGAAAGTCGCAGCACTTGGTCGTGCACCTCTGAATTTTTTTAAATAGGCGACGAAGGGGGTTTCACTTGAACATGGACACCTTCGAAGCTGGACTGGCTGAGCAGGTACGCCTTCGCAAGCACCTCTACGACCCTTCAATGAGAGACCACAGAGACGGCCGAATGATCCTGAACTCATGGAGAGAGACTGCCACCACATTTAAGGGAGGGAACTGAGGGAAATATCTGCCTCTTTAGCTGCTAAATGCTCCACTATGTTTACCAGCTGGTCTCTAACTGTGTCTGGTGGTGGGCAGCACCAAATAGTTTGAGACAGTGGGTTTTTAGAGCTTTTTCACTGTAAACAGCTGCCTGCTGTGTCTGAAAATGATGCTGATGAGAGCAGAGAGAGTGAGTAAAGTTGTGGACCTTTTTTAAAACCAAACTAATGAGTTTTGCTTAGTAGAGTTGAGAGGAACTGCAGAGTCTAAAACTTTAAAGGTCATGACAGACTGGACAAAAACCCCACCTCCGTTCAGCAGTGATTGCATCACATGTGAAGCTTGTTTTTCTTCACACCTCTGATTGCAGTGGCACCTTAGAGGTTGAGATGGCGTCACCTGACACTAATCAATGCAGGTGTGAACAAACGTCCTGTCTAGAGGGGTTCAGCTATTCACTATTGGGCTGTGTGTGTGTGTGTGTTATGGGTCTAATGGCCACAATACATGGGGGAACCTTCAGAGGTAATGCAGAGTAAATGGTCATCAGCTGAGTTTTTGCACTTCATTTAAGCTCTCATTTAACTTTCTGAAAGCTACATTTATTTAATCCAGTTTTTCTTTTCACTACATTAAGGTTGTATTCACTTGTATCTTATGTCTGGTGTTTCTGTAGTTAGGACACCTTGCCCATGACCTCACCTCAAATGGGGCATGTTACGCTGTTGTTCCTACATTAAACATTAGCAGTAAAAGTCAAAACATCATTTTTTGACCTGGTATCCAGCAGCGGGTTCTGTCTTTAAAGGTATTCTTGTGATTCCACAGACTGAGGGTGCAAGCGCAGTAATGAGGGAAGGACCCAGATGCAGACTGTCCAAGCAAACGGGAAGAGTCCAGTGAGTTATTGACCAAAAAAGGCCAAGGCAGGCAAAAGTCAAAACCAGGAAGGCAGCCCGATCAGGCAAAGGTATCAAAGGGAGGAGGTTGGCGATGTTGCCAGGACCGCTCTGGAGGTCGACTATAACTCAGCGCAGATGGGCAGAACAGCTCTGGACGGCAGCCAGGAGGCTGGAGGTTAGGAAAGGCAGCCGATGATCCGGCCGTAGGTTAGAGCAGGAGGCCGGGGGTAGGAGTGCAGAGCAGCAGGCTGACTGGAGGTCTGGCTGGACGTCGGCAGAGAAGGCCTCGTAGGGTTCTGTGGTTCTGGGCAGCTGAGAGAGCCAGTGGACATCAGGGACCATGCCTTCATCTGGGGACTCCCAAAAGATGTCCGCTGAACTTCATGGGTAGCTGCTCAAATGGTCCATTGAAGGCATCTTTTCATATGACTGCATATGAACTAACGTTTACTGTAACATTATCTAAAAGACTTATTTTACTTCTATCATATTTTCTATTATATTTTCACTCCTGTTATATTTATATTAAAAAAGGGGCTTTTCTCCCGATTGAGTGGGTTTTATGCTCCAATCTAACAAAGCAGGCCTTGTGTTTAGATAAGAACTGCTATGAAGTGTGTTTAAATATAAAGGCGCCAACCATGAACTGCAACATGTTCGGTGTATCTCCCTCGTTTCCCGTCGTCTCTCCACTATCGCTATCTAATAACGGCATAAAATGTCCCCAAAAATAATAATAATAAAGGGGATATTCTGATTAAGAATTTTCAACATGAATGTTTTGCTGCCTCGTTATGATTTTGTTCATGTGAGCTGAACTAGTTTTATTCCCCAATTTTCCATGCATAAACACAAACAAGAAAAAGACGGCAGACAACTTGAAGTATGTTGTGACTTGAGGTAAAGAATCTCTCATATCAATTTTATTTCCACAGGAAATATCAAATATTTGAGAGGGATTCAAACGTTTAACAGTGTGAGTCTGTATTCCCTGATTTTTAGTAATGAAGATATTTTTTATCTAAGCACTGAGATGAGAATATATATGAGTGTGGACATTAATTTACATTTCATGTACAACAGTGAAACCTGTGGTAAACATAATGAAACATAAAGGCTGATGAATGAACCACCGTGCTGCCGAGCTGCAGCTGTTCAGGTGTCACTTTGTGGATCCATCCAGACATTTTTTCCGTGACTGGATCCGTGCGCATTTCGGACACTTCTTTTCCACAAAACAGTGTTTGTGAAAGCACGCCCTGCAACCTGTAAAACAAGAGAAGCAGTATCAATACAGTAGATTTCATTTCTGCGTACGTAATAAAAGAAGAAAGCAGTGTGATGTTAGAAGATCTAGCATGTCAGTGTCACCTTTTGAAGTTGATGTTGTTAGCATCTGGCAGACACAGAGCGCTATTAGCATTTATTTGGAGGCTTGTTTGAGTCACCTGATTAATTTAAGTCCAATATTGACTCTTTTTTTTGTGTGTCTCTGTTTAGACTCCTCAGCGACCCCCCCACTGTAACATTAATCTGGTCTGAATGTCTGGAAATAAGTTTTCATTTGCTGCCTATCAGCCTTATATCCTGCACATCTCATTTATGTTAAAAGTAATCAGCATCTGTCCGTGCTTACCTGGGCAGCGCCTACATATGTCAGTCTGAAAAGGAAAGATGATGTCTTTTATTCGGCAGAACTCGCAGATGAAACCTCGGGCCAGACACAACTGGGTGGGAAAAAAAAGTCAGACAACTTGTCAAAATTAAGAGTTTTGATTCCACAATGTGCACAATGTTCCTCCGCTAAAACAAATGTGTGCTCGAGTGCCGTTGCTGATCTTTCAGCATCTGATCCTTGACTGCTAGTGCGTTAAAAAATATGGTATCACATGACAAAGTTCTCGAGTGTGCTCTATTTGCTGAAGGAGGCCGTGGAATACACAGTGCGTATAAAAGTACTCACCCTCCTTGGACGTTTCATATTTTATTGTCGTAAACATTGACTCCAGGTAGATTTAATGAGCCGTTTTTGGCCTTTTAAAGCCCCTGAAAACTTACACTAACGGTAATTATGCATGACTAAATAAGGAACAATCAAAGTTAAAGTTTGAACATACTTATGAAAGACAGGTTCACCATTTTCCCAGTCTTAAAACAACAGCCAGGTGCCCGTATGAACACCGAAGGATTTGTTGCTGTAATAATCGTGTAATCACTCCTCCTCATACCGGCCGTTATCTAAAGCTTATGTGAGGCTTCAGCAGTCTGAGTCAGTCAAATCAAGTGGATATCTTCCACAGTTACTGTCTTCTTGGTACAAAATCCCTTCTGTTTCCCTGAACAGCGTTTCCTGGTTGAGTTGCAGTGGCAACAAAAAGGCTGAAGCCTCATATAACGCTTTATTCCATCTATTACAGACCACATCCTGTAATTTACTGTTATAATATGCTGGATGTATTTTCTATCCATGCCAAAAGCCACCGCACACAGTGCTTCAGACCGACCTCGCACTTTTCCACGTGATCGATGGCGGCGTGCAGCACCGCTCTGGCCTGCGTCGCAAGCTGACCTTTCTTCAACCTCGAGAGGTCGTCCATGGAGAAGAGGTGGGGCTGCGCCGTCAGGTGAGCAGGAAGCTGTTCAAACTCAGTCATCACCCTGGAACAGAAAGCGTACACAAACACAAACACGGAGCACAATCACATTAAAACTGCTTCCTCTCCTCTCCAAACCAGACAAAACACCATCGGACTCTATAAAATACATCACAGGAAGCTATTAGAAAAGCATGCACTGCCCCAATGATTAAAATAAAAAGTCATAGCTGGTGACATGGACAGAGAGAGGTGACAAATTAAAAATTAAAATATAGCCTAGCCTACCTCAGCTACCTGTGACGGCGAGGTGCTCAGTGGCTGTCCTGGATGTCATAAGGGAGCACTACCTTGTTTTAGAAAAGGTTCATTTTTTTCCAAAAGGTCTGGTTGTTAATGGATGGGATGTGCTAGTTGCTATGGCTTCAATTTGACAGTTATTTTGTGCTTGTTGGTGCCAATTAGGTCAGACGACAGCGTGTTCACGAGGCAAAATGATGCATTCGTCCTATAAGAGGAGCGTCAGGACACCAGGAAGGTTTAATACAGGAGGTGGCACAGGTAGTTTCCTCTTCTGGTCCTGTTTCTCTTTGAGTTTTTCTTCATTTTCTGTTCCCTGTTTGGGCTTTATAACCTGTTTCTGTTACTAATTGTTGTAGACGTCTTTCAGAGTTATAATACTGGCTCAGTTTATAAGGGTTGAAGGACTTGGCACAGGTTGAGCTCACAGTTAAAACTCTATCAAGGTGTTTTTCTGTGGGGATGCTCATTCAATTTAAACTTTTCCTCATTCATGACAGAATAAATATAATATAAATAGCATATTCTTTAAAGTTACGCTTGTAGAGTTTGAGTGTGAGCATCTTTTGTTTCTGCCACTGGATGGCGCCAAAGTACCACCTTTTCAAATCCTACACACGGCAGCTAAATTCAATTGTTATTAAACTTAATGTTAAATACTAAAGTAAACTGAATAAACTTACAAATTTTTCATCAAACATTCAATAGTGTGTTACAACATCGCCTGCAGTTAATAGTAATATTTAAAGTTTGTATTTATACTCTGTGTGTAATAAGTGTTGTGTCTACCTGCCAGACAATCTGCAGGCTGTCAGCAGCTTCTTGAGGCCCAGCAGCTGTTCCTGGAGCTCCTGAAGAATTATTATTATTATTATTATTATTATTACCTGTCCTCGCACATTCCTGCACATCCCTATGGTCACACTTCTACATACAGTGGGGCAAAAAAGTATTTAGTCAGCCACCAATTGTGCAAGTTCTCCCACTTAAAAAGATGAGGG
>LKNJ01000743.1:0-130304 GCA_002120245.1 Maccullochella peelii
CCTCTCTCATCTTTTTAAGTGGGAGAACTTGCACAATTGGTGGCTGACTAAATACTTTTTTGCCCCACTGTATATTGGATATGGTGCTAGCTTGCAATTTATATAGGACCTATGAGAGGCAGAAGATATACTGTTCATTCTGACAACAAATTGTGTATGGTACACACAGTGAGCAAATTATTCTCGTCAGGGCCATGTAGCTACAGTATACCCAAAAGGTTGTCAATTTACATCTAATTTCTTGCAATAGATTCATTTTCCTATCCAGTTTGCTGACACAACAACAGTAGCTTATATATATATTATACAAAAACAACCTACACCGCCAATGTATTGTTTCATTTGGTTTCAGTTGTTTACAAGCTTTTATATATTATTACATAGTATGTCATTAGCTCTTTATACAAAACGCATGTAAACACTACAACAAGGAGAGGAGCTAACCCTGCCATGCCACACAGTTTTAAATATCCAATTTCCACCAGACTTTTTTTTTTTTTTTTACATTGTACAAGCTAATGTGACTTTTTGTGACTTTTTTTAGACATGCTAGCTTACCTCTGAAAATGTTGGCCAGGCTAACTGTGATAGCATGTCAAATAGAGACAATGTGTAAATATAGTGGAACAAGTTCTGGAATTCCATCAGATGCACAACTAAGGCAAACAGCAAACAAGCGATCTATAATGAGAGAAAAAACCTTGTTCACTTCTAATCAGCTGCATATGTAGCCTCATTAGTGCTACTTGTCACCATTTCTTCAGCTATAATCTCCCTTTTTCCTCTCCCTTTTCTGACATTAACACAGCAGATTATAATTTCCATTTATTATCTTTACTGTATCTAGTTACCTCTAACATGTTGACTTAACTGTTGACATTAGCCTAAATGCTAAACTAAAACTAACTTTGTTGTCAAAAATAGATTATGTTTTTGGTTATAATGTGTCTATGAAAAATGATGAGCTCAGTGCATGGCTTCCACATGACTTCAGATGCCCTAACATGTATAAAGTATAGCCCTTTAATGTACAATATCACAGTAAAACTGAGTCAAACACGCTTGCTACGCATCATTGTTTGCTAGTATGAAGAGTTTGTATCTAAATACTTTAGATATCCAACAAAGAAGCTCATTATTTATTAATGACACAAAAGCTGTAACACCATTTGGCTAATATAAATTTGCATATTTATTAAAAAGGAGACATTTGTGATTAATGGCATCCAGCCATGTCACATGTGGATGAGGAGAAAAATCATAGATCTTTGATCATGTAGAGCCCTGATCAGTACGCTAGTCCTCCAACACTGTTCTCCACCAAGAAGTGTTTGAATTACTGGTTATGCAGTAAAAAACACATTGTGGACCAATTGTGAAGCATTTCACAATACTGTAATGGCACAATGTTCAATGTCTAAATACGACACAGTTTAATCAAGCACATATCTTGTAATTCGAGCAACACACTACATCAACACACTAATTACAAGTTAGCAGACTGTATTGAACTGTAAAATACTGGGAGGAAATACTGGCTTGTCTACCCTTGATTCAAAGGGGAAAAATAAAAAAATTGTCTTGACGACAAGGACATTGTCAGCTAAGTGGAGAAGGGCAGTCAGAGAGCTATTTAGAGTGACGGTAAATGGCCTTTTTACCATTCCATCTACCCCTGCCCCCCTTCCCCCGTTTAGGGATGGCATTAGAGACTGCAGACTGACATACATTTTTTATAGCTTCATAAAGTCGTCCAATGACCAGGTCACCCTTCTCATAACTAGGGAGCAGAACGCTTGAAAAAAGCCATTCATCACCATGAAAGGGCCTGCTTGTCCAAGCGCCTTCAAACATGCACACAGTCTGGCAAGAGACGCTCAGCACAAATGCTAACGTACTTCTGCCACTAATGCCAGATGACCTTCTCACATCTATTAGTGGGCTGGCTGACGCAGAGGGCAGACACGAGCCCCTCTTGTCTCCTGCAAAGATTTCAATGACAAGGAATAGAAAATATCATGCATGATAATGGCTGTTGCCACCAACAGAGCAATCTCTGCCATTTTTTTAAACAATACAAGGTAATGTCAGGTGAATATGAAATAATCTGATTAATTACACACGCAAGAAATCTTTGTCTCCAAATATATTGCCCTGTAAATTAGTCGTTATTGTAGAGGTGCAGTTAGAGGTAATATAACAGAATAACATGACATGCTTTTTTAAATGTGTCCCCTTTGATTTGGCAAGCCAGAAGGACCTCCAGTGTAGAATTGGAACGCCCCTCACAGGCAAACCATCAGACCACCAAACCCCATTAGTGGGCAATTAGTGACAGCTGGTGGGTTGTCAGCTTGGTAATGGCCTCAAAAGGAGAACCTATGGAATACAAAAACTACAAGCGATGCAACGGTTTACACCTTGGCTGTAAAAGTCAAAATAGAAAGCTTGTAGTATGGAAACTCATGTCCACTGATCCATTTCCAGATCTTTGAAATGTATAATACCATGGTAGTGAATACTATCAGTCTGAGTTAGTTATTATTATTACAAGAAAAAAAACATATAGGATGACAGCTTCGAATGTTGAGCCTTGTGAAAATGTAGATATAGTTGGCTAATCTCATTTCAACCAAAGGTGTGCTATTTTAGTGCTCTACCAGTTCCTCCTCTTGCTGGCCTTTCATTTCAAAAGCAAGGGCTAAGCTGTGAGAGGCACAAGAGGTGGATGGGCAGAGAAGGAGGAGGTAGAGGAGGAGGAGGAGGTAGAGGAGGAGGAGGAGGAGGAGGAGGAGGGGGTTGAAGTAGTTTAATAATTTATTTAAGACGGAAAGAAGGCAGCCAAGGGGAACAAATAGTGTTTCTCCCAGAACTAAGCCCTTCTGACCCCGGCCCTGCGTACCTGAAGCCCAAGCCCCATCGCATTAGTGAAATTCTTATTTGATGGCATTTTAATATTCTGCCTTGATGACTTTTTAGCAACATTTACTTTCGGAGGTCTCGAGCGCTTCCCCCAGAGGAAATGAAACATGTCAAAACCCATTACGAAAAAATCAAAATTTAAATACCTCAGCCGTGTTAGCCGTAATACACACAATCCCCACCGCTCAGAGGCAAGGCTCACAAACACTCATCTGCTTGCCGGCTCGTAATGAGTCTGTTTGATGGGTAAGCGATTTGTGGGTCACCGAGCATACGTTACAGATCCAATTTAACCCTTGATTGCTTGTACTCTGGAGGACCTGGGAAAACGTGTTATTGAAATTTAATACCAGATCATTTCTTCTTCCTCCCATGCAGGGACAAAGGTATCCTTACATGACTCCTTCGATGGCCTGTGCAGATGGGGGAGGCAGTGGGAAAAGCAACCAAGGAAGAAAAGGGAGAGACAAGACAACAGAGAAAACAAAGACAATTTTATGCATGAAGGTAATCTTTGCCTCATCTGCAGGTCTTGCTAAACACCAATCCAATTAGCCCCTGAAGGCGCTACACTGAGCGCCAACTCAATTGAGTATGGGTTTTCTATCATGCGATATGTCACTTTTATAATAATGTTTATTGCAGTCTGCTGTTGTCAGTGTTGACAATCAAAAAAAGATGATGACTGATTCAAGGAAACAGACATCCTGCTCTTCTACAAGCACATAGCCATAATATTAAGCAGAGTAGCCTGAGATGACGAACAATAAAGGAACCCTCTGCAGATTTCTTGTAAATAAACACTTCTGTGCTTCTAACCAAAAGCATTGTGTATATCCCCGACATTTGCTGACACATTGCTATGTTTCTTGTCACATTACCGCCAACAACTGTTGGAATTGCGTGAAACCAGGAGGCATAATATAGCTTGCACGTTTGCATTACTGCCCTCTGCAGTCAGCGGGAAAGTGTATCGTGTATGGTTGCTAGTAGAGCACAAGATGTGAACAAAACAGGGAGACGATAATCAAATCATTCCTCTATAGTGCCTCTAGTGGTCAAAAAAGTTCAAGATTTAACATTTTTACTACATGATTTTCAATTTATTATGATTTTATTATTAAACAAAAAACATTGCTTACTCTGATTTGCATTACCCAATCAACTGAGCTGCATCCCAGACAAGAAAAGCCCGTTAATGTGGTAAAACAGAAACCTTTTTTGGCAAGCAGCAACATTCAGTTTAAAGTTCATGACAATTAACACATTGTTATTCTTTTTTTCATACTTGTGGTGGTAAGAGAGAGGAGTTGCGTGTGCCGCTGAAGTATCTTTGAGCAAGACACTGAGCTTAAACATGATGAGTCATTATTAGTCACTCTGAATAACAGCGTCTGCCAACAGCTTAAAATGTAAATTGACAGTCATGAAAAGCTTTGGGCTGGACCCAAAATATCTTGATGTTTAGAGTTGTTCTTTTAGTGGCTTAGGAAACGCTTTACAGTTTTAAAATGAACAGCAGTGTGGAGAGGTTTTGAAATATGTCAGATGTTGTCTCATCATTTTTGCTACATGTCATTTTGGGAAATCTGAATAATACTAGAGCTCTGAATGGACTGGAGACGTACTGGTAAGGGGGCTAATTGAGAGCTCAAGTGAGCAGTCGGCAGGCTGGCATGGCTCATTCACAGTATTTGTCATTAGACCCGACTGCAGGGAGAGAATAGAGTGCACTGCACCATTCGTGTGTAACCAAGATTTATGCTAATGTCTCCCTGCATATGCTTATTCTACATATCTATATTAAACTTAATAGACTGTTACATTGCTTCTTAACCTCGGCTTCCATACATGATTACCTTTTCTGATTTCTTTGCAAAATGGCATATAAACACGGGGCAGGGATTTTATCAGCATGTCAGTGAGTTTGTTTCCAGTGGCAGCCCATGGCTCTCATAATCGTTTTGATACTTCAGGGACTCCATCAAAAACGCTTGCCTAAGAGGCTACAGTTAACATGTCACTCTGTAAATTTACTCTACGTTTACCCAGGAGGTGTCAGTGATTACATGAATTTGACAACTGCTGTTCTTTAGGTAATTCTGAAACATTACAGCATATTTTAATTATATAGCGCATGTTACATGTATTTAGCAGCACTAAATAAACTTTATTATATATATATTATAAACTTTATACCAACTTTATTTGGTATAAAATATTATTTGCACTGATGAGGGGTGTAGATTAGACAAAATAAAAAAATAAAAACAGAAAAACAGAAAAAACCCCAGAAATTTCAAATTTTAAATGTATTTCAGGTAAAGCTGCTCTTATCAATATTGTTATGTTAACAATGGATCAAATGATTACATGAATCAAATATGAAAAGTGTTGCTCGTAGTGACAAAGTCTGCAATTCTCCTCAGTTCTATGAAGCATTTTAGCATCTTTCAGGATATTGTTTTGGTTTTCCGGCCTGCAACTTTAATGCTCTGGTTCAGAACAGTAGCTTTGATAAACCCCATTGTTTGCTACTTGCCAACCACAAAACAATAGACAAAGTTAGCGACTGGCTGGTGAACATGGTGGAGCATTTCGCAGCGCAGAGACCAAACCAAAAGTAAAAGTAGAGCGAATACTGGATTTAAATTCGTCAGGTGAACACAATAACGGCCTCAAATCAATGCTAATGTTGCTCCCTGTATAACCGTTTGCTAACAAGTTTGCCACATCAACTTCATAAGGTGATAACATATGAATGTTGTGTTGACAGCTTGTTGTACTGAGTGCCAGCAGAAAATAAATTCACTTAGGTTTAAATTAGTTTTCTAAGGCTCATGTGTTGTGTAACGCAACCACTGTTCAGCTATAACCAGTGGTGTGCCAGTGTTGAAATCCTCTATAATAAAGTCAGTAAATAAAATGTTATCATAACTGATAAGTGTTATGGCTAAAACTGTATGCGTTTCAGTCAAAGATACCTCAGTGTTATGCTGACTTAACACAAGATATTTGGGGTCATTTCAGAGGTTTTGACAAATTCACAAATTAGTTTAAAAAAAATATGGCAGTTCACTTAGCGCTATCTAATATAGAAACTCTGGAAGTCATGTATAACAATTTGTCAATTACAGAAAATGTAACATTATCCTGCAGGAGTTGTTTAAGGAGTTCCTACAGATGTCTTGATGTTTATGTGTTTGTTCTGCAATGAGTCTCATTAGCCACTGGTTTCCACTGCAAATGTTGTGAATCCAAGCTGACTACAGCTGCTGTCCTTCAGAACGGAGCAAGCTACTTTTTAGAGCTATTTCTCAAGTCTACCAAATCTTATAATGTGTCCACATCTAGGACTATAAACCATGATATATGGCAGATTGTTGTTAAATGTAAAGCTCTCAGACTAAGGGCTCAGACTCATTTTCACGTGGGTGTATTTTGGGAAAATCGTGCTGGTGAAATGACATTTTCCAGAGATGCAGAGAGGGGTATTCATCACCTGCGCCCATTTGGCATTTTGGTGACTCACCCTGTGCCGAAGTTGGAGGAGAACTGCAGTAGGGGTGAGCCATTGACGAGCCAGCACTGCAATTTTGGTGTCAAAGATGACAATGATTAGCATTGTTCGCCATCTGCCAATTAGACAAGCTCAACAGCATTGCATTTTCAGCAGAAAATGCAGTTTTAATCAGGCTACGGCTATAATGTCAGGGAGGCAGACTATAGGCTAATGGGTGATTCATGACATACAGAGTACGTGGTTTATTCCAAAAGTGCGTTGCCACTTTCTCTGCACATGCTGCATTTGACAGTGTTTGGTGCTTTGCACTTCAAAAGGCTGCTAAATGTCTCCTACTGTATGACATGTGCATTAGTTGCCCAGTTTTTGAACTTTCCTGACTTTGAAGTTCACTATATCCAAATCTAAATAAATCTTTCATTTCCTCATTTATTCTACTCCCAACTCCTATTTTTCAGTGTGTGAAAATACGGAACATTTTAACAGTCTTGTGTGTCAGTTTAGTATCTTTGACTTTTAATTTTAACATATGAAATGTTCTTTAATGAATACATCTTTGCAGATGACTATGTGGTTATCTGATACCTGCTAAAATAAAATAACTGGTAATCTAATCACTAAGCGGTGACTGAAAAATCCTTTTGTACAATTCAGTTGTAATCTGTTTGTCTGTGCAAACACTAGTTACTTGTCAAATATCATTTTAACATTTTACCTAAGATGTTGACTTTTTTTCTGAAATAATTTGTAGTATCTAACAACAGTATATAACAGTAAGTGATATATCTACGGATAAAAAAGGTTTAACGCAGTGTTGGTGGTGTCTTTACAGCAAGCAAGCCCCTTAAGTGGCATGCAAAGCTGACCAGAGCTCCACTTGCCCTAAACAGACTCTCGGCTCTCACTTTACACACCATACACTTTCAAGTCCCTTTTCCCCCCACACTACCCATTTTGCCAGGCTCTTGACTTACAAATTGCTGCTTTAGACTTGGTTTCATTGTAACAGCTTTCTAGGGAGAAGGGAAGAAACATTTGAAAAAAAGCCCACTCAGGAGACTCATGTCCCCATGCAATACAGCAGAGCTGGTCCTTGGCTAACAGTCAGCACATTGTTTCCGCTTGTCCCTCAAAGTACTAACCTCAGCGCTGTCAATAACCTCTCTATCCATTCTCTAACCTTCCCATCTTTTCAATCTACTTGGACGACTTCCAAAAACCATGAAAAAAAAAGTTGAAATGCCCTGGACATAAGCCCTCAATAGCTCAGCGTAATTCCCTCTTTAAATGTAGGACAAAAATATCAAGGCTCTTTAGCATGCCAATGAGACTGCACAGAGAGCAGTGTCCCCAGTGGACGGGTGACAGGAAGAAGGGCAAGTCCTTGCTAGGCATAAAGAAGCACTGTGTAGAGGAAAGACATTGAGCAAAGGAACCATTTGAGGTGATACACATGCACACAATCACCCATGCGGTATGCTAATACACATATATTGAAACACAAACAGTCACTGAAACCTGCATGTGCTCATTCTACTACAAAATGTCCAGCACATAATAATATGCTTTATCATATAACATATCTCAGCACCAAGAGTCAAGGTCTCATCTTGTAAATGTTTTAATCACCTGCAGAACATTTACCCTTTGGTTCAGATTTACTATCACAACAGCAAGCTTTTAAAACTGCAATCTCATTGAAAGCAGCACAAGCCTTTTTTTTTTTTTTTTGTTCTACCTAAAACCTAAAATACCACTCCACTCAACAGCCTTGTACATTCCATCACACTCACCATGGCTAAGAATTAAAAGAGTAATCCAATGAAATATTAATTAAATTATTGTGGGGTTTTCATTTAAGCGCACCATTTTCGTAATTGTTCCATAAATTATATTTTCCAGTACATTTGCTTTAGTTGGATAATTAATTTCTGGCTTTACCCTTTTCAATTTGATTTTGTTTATGGAAACTGCAGAATGCAAATGTTTGTGTGTGAGTGCTTTTATACACAGATTCAGCAGAGCTTTTAGCCATGTCAAAATTGTACATATGACAATTTCACACAGAAGTTCAGACAATCAAGAGGGTCATGGCCAAACAGATGCCTACAGTGATAAAGAGGATTTATGTAGTACAGTAAATGAGAGCTGTAGCTGCATGCTTCAACATGAACTAGAGGTTTGTGCCTCCATACAGATTTTGACCAGTGTGGATCCCTATAGTATAATAACAATATACAGGGTTCGTACAGCTTTTAAAGAGTAAATTTCAAGCACCAAAAATTTCCAGACTCTTGAAGCCTTTATCACCACATCTAAAATGCCAAGAGACAACAAACAAATATGACGACAGGACCGTTTCATTTAAAATATTAAAAGATTTTTGGTTTACATGAGTGATTGTGTAGATGAAACACCAGATTATGTTGACAATCAAGTATTTTTCAAGGAGTATATTCAAATTCAATCATATTCCTAACCTTGAAAACATAACATCACACTTTCCAAACTTTCAAGACCTTGTACAAACCCTGAATATACATAAACAATATAAACACTAATCACATTATTTTCAAGCAAAAAAAAGTGTATGGGAGGGGTTAGGCTTGTGGTAAAGAGCAAACAAAAAGAAAAAACAAACAGCAGATAATCTTTTGAATGTTGGAGAAAGGTTAAAGCTGCACCCATATTTTAATCAGCAATGTGTAATGTGAAAGGTGTCACTCGTAGTTAAGAACCCACAAAGAATCATCACTCAACTCTGCCGTTCCTTCCAGCACTATGGGGAATTTCAGCATCTATAAGCATATTGTTTTGTTTTTTTCTCTCGCTGATCTCATCAGTTTCCAGCCGCAGCAGGCAGCTGTTTTCAGCACAAAAAACTTCTTCTGTATGCTACCTGCCCAGCACCTTAGGGGTTGGTGGAGACCAAAACAGAGCTTAAAGGAGAGTGGCTATTGGACTTAAATGAATCAGGGGGACAGAAACACAACTCCAAATGAATGCTAATGTTGTTTCATGTCTGCTGGTCGTGTAAATAGGAGACTGTTTGCCAACACATAAGTAACAGATGCGTAAGTAATAGATAACTGAACCTAAATCAATTGATAGTATATATTTCATCATACATGATATTTTGTTGGTCAGCCACTGCGCTAAAATCTGAATATAAACATTGAAGCTCTGTAAAAGTGTGAGCATTCTAAATGTATTAAATTAATATTTTAACATCTCCAGTGAACGCAAACAAATCACATGCACTCTGCAGTTTAACTCTGCATTCAACAGTTATGACAAGCTAACAGTCAACGAGAAGACACAACGTTGCAATGACACAAACGCACACATCTAAACATACATCTTCATATACACACACACATGTAGTCAGTTCCTCCATGTTTGGCCTATGATATTTCTTGCTGCTAAAAATGGCAGCTCAGTAGCTTCAGAATCTCATTTAAGTGAGGCCATATTATCATTTCACAAGGCAAAGACAGAAGGCAACATATGCCCAGCACTGTCCTTTGGTCCCTCTGACTCAAAGTATTCATCAAAAAGCTGTGCTCTCCCATGAGCCTGCTGCCATATGCTGCTGGAAAATGTCACCAGTAAAAGTCATAATAATTCACTGGCTTCGGATCCGCATTTGATATTCCTGTTTTTCAAATATTGGGACCCACATCTCACACTTTGGAGATATATGTTGCCCAGCAGTGAACACAAGACAATTGCAATCATTGGCCTTTACATCCAGCAGGCGCAATATTGGTGTGTTGTTGTTCAAAGTAACCCTTTTGTGCTAGAGATTTGGGGTGACTGCATGTGCGTTCAAACCCTTGTTAAACCCATTCATGTAAGACTGCTGTTACAGGTAGCTTTAGTTGTCACAATTAGTAGAGACTCCAGTCTGCAACATGGTTCCATAGCTACACATCTGATTAACCATAAGATTACACTGCATAATACCATAAAAAGTTAGGTTTCTGTTTCCATTTTTCTTGCGTGCCCACACATGCACACCTTGCATGTTTGTTCTCTTGCTTTCTCTCTTGGTGCAGTAGGTTAAATGAGCTTTAAGCAATATCATTAAAATAAGTTTAAATCCCTAATAAAAACTCTTATTCCCAGGCAGGAAGAGTCTGACCCATATTCAACCATGGTTGTTTCATGCACGTTGACCCATTCAGATCCACTGTCAATGTGGTTTTAACCCGCATCATTATGTTGGTATAAATGGGGTAATAGTTCGGTAGAAATGTTCAAAGGCATGTTGAATGTTTGTTGGTTAATAAATATCATGTACATAATAAAAGCAAAATTTATCAAGAAAAAATAATAATTTGTTATGTGATTTGCCCACCAAAGAAGGAAATACTGAAAACATGTATGATTTTAAAATGTTGCAGTTCTATGTAAACACGTAATTCTATTGATCATCTTTTTTTTTAGTACCAATTTTTTTTTTCTTACAAATTACTTTGTGTTTGTTGGGTTTACAACAGTCACAGGGTTCAAAGTTGAGAATCAGCTCCAATTCATAGCTGGTTCCACTCTTCTTAGCAAAATATAACTGACATAAAGCCAAACTTTGGCTGCTGTTTGTCAGTAAATCAGTAAAAAGTTTGAAATTTCAATTTAAATGTGTTGGTACTCACATCATAATATAGGGACTTGTTTACTGGGCAGGGAAGACTATGACACCTACACGGTCAGAGCCCCCACCTTCCTCGCAGGTGTACCCTTAACAGAAAGGTTTATCCTCTAAGGCAGCAGAAAACTGTGACTGCAACTCCACAAGGCTGTTGGTGGTAAGGGATCGAAGTACCAAAAAGTGCTAAAAGTAACTAAGAAGTTGAATGTCTGATTTACTTAACACCTCCAGACCTAAAACATCTGTCAAATTGTAATTCACCAGGGAAGAACTCAAAATGAGTATGGACTATTAGGCTAAATATACTTCCACTGTGGTCATAACCCTACAGACATTACTCTTCTCCCAAAATCAGGGTGTTTATTCATTCACATTTTCTATCCTGTGTGAAAATGATAACCTGTATTTCACACACAAGCACAATATGGAGCTCTTGAAATATTATTATTGTAGTAATCTTTTATGGAAAAAAATATTACAGTATTACAGTACAGTTACGTCAGTTCTCCTAGCACACTTAAACTGGGGAATGTGAACAATAATATACCATCTAAATAAAGGTAGACTGCCAAGGACACGTGAGGAAATCAGAAATTCAGTAATGTCACCACTAAGATAACTGCTACATCCTACAGTGTCCTTGAAAAATCCCCCCTGACATATCTGTGAATGTTTGAATAACCAGAAAATTTAAATACAAGTGACACCTACAGATTATTATTTTATAATTGGTTTTGAATACCAGCACATGGGTCCTTTGTGACCACTCCTCTCAGATAGCACTAAAATCAGCTTACATTTGAAAAGAGGGCTATAGTTTGCATGATGGCCCACTGTGGAGTACAAAATTCAGGTGGGAGGGATAATAGTCTGTTTTAATCACAAAATTGGCAATCTAGAACAGACAGTGCAATGCTAAAGGCAGAGCAATGTTCATGTTTAACGGATAGTATTTTCTGACTACAAGCTGTATTTAGCTTTGTAACAAAAGATGTTCAATTATTAGCCCCATTTTGGAAAACAGTATTGTTATACGCACACTTTAAAGGTTTAAAGGAAATTATGGGGTTTTCCAAAAGAGTCTGTTTGGCTCTGAATAATGGATTTTTTTTAAATGGTTAAAATTGGTGTTTTCCTTAATCATGCAAGGACAGAGAGACAGAGAGAAGCAACACTGTTCTGCGTGTTAGATGAGGGAGCTGTGCTGTTATCTGCTGATCCCAGAACTTCCCTTGGAGCACCGGAGTGGGTCTGTATCACGTAGTGCACCCTGCACTGGGACTGTGCAGCCTGCTGACAGGAAAGCTCGATTAGCGAGCCACAAAGAGGCCAATATAGAGGAGCACTTCCTCAGCCGAAGGGGGTTCGTCCGGAGAACACGCTCCAACCCTCTTTCCTGACAGGGGACAGTGACAAACACACACACTGGCCGGCCCACCTTGGGGAATGTGTGATGGATTGGGATTTGGTTTCCCCGACACACGTGCATGCAGGAATCCCAACATACAACATGACACATACACACACACACATACACAAACACATACATACATGTGAATAAATACATACACCCTTTTTTGACAGGCACAAAGACTGCAATCTTTGTTCCTTTATTAAAAGTGTTAAATTAATTTGGAAAGTAAGAAAGTTTACGTAAGAAAACTGGCAGTCATCCAGAGAAAGAGATGAGTATGTTTGGACTGGCCCCAGCCCTGCGCGTGCTGCCTTCACTCAGACAATGGGATGTAGATGTGGAAGTGGGCCTGGGCCAGATGAGGAAAACGAGATAGCAAGGGTGGGATGAGGGGCGGAGGTGCGCTGAGCACAGACGGGTAGGCTGTTATGGGACCCTGTGGCGGAAGGGCATTGTTAAGCAGAGGAAAAACACAACAACAATAAAAAACAACTCTTCCTGAATCTTTTAATATGATTATGTAGAGAACAATTGAGTGGGTGGGATCCGCTACTTTGAGGATATTGAAAGAAGCCTCTCCTTTGAGACTTGGAATGATCCTTTCACACCTTACTCTGGAACGCGAGCAGGAAAATAAAACAATGTGAGTTGCTGAGCAAGAAGCATATTGATCAAGAACAGTGTGTCCATTGAGAGAGATTACAATGGCCTTTGGCCTGTGACACATTAAGCAATGAACCAAAGGTTAATGAGAGGAAAATTGAATGATAATGGATCTATTTTTTTAAAGATACAGCATACCATGCATTATGCTTCGGCATAATGCAAAGTCAATCAGTATTACATCAGTAATTCATCCTAGGTAATTAGTGGGTACTGTAGAAGGTAGGAAAAGCTTATTCCAGTCTGTAATGCTTATATAATGCACAGAAAAGATATGCATAGATAATATCAGATCATAAATCTTTTTATCTATATATATAAGTACAACCTTGTGTTTATGAGAGTGTATGAGTGAGTGTGTAACAGAAAGAACAGTAAGTTGGGTATGTGCGTCTGTGCGTGCATGTGTGTGTGTGTATGATTGTGTGCTGGCCACATGATGTCTAGTTCTGTGTCCGACTTTTTTAGCTGATACTGCTTGGCTGCAGATTTCACTAACCCTAAGGTCATGCACCTGATATACCTTTGAATCCTGCTGTTTGCTGGAGTGTAGAATCCTCTCAGGGGAAAGACGCGTCCACAGATAAGAGTCTGGTGTGATGTTGCGCATCTTGGCCCTCAAGGCCTAGACACTGGTTTTCTCTTCATCACGTTTTCACATTTCTGCAGCTTTCCATTGATTTAGTGCTAGCTCAATTCATGGGCTGTTCAAGCAAGGCTTGTATTGGCTGGTGTGCTATTGTGTGTATACAGACAGTTGGGAAAATAAACATTCAAGATAAGTCCACATTTAATCAATGCAGGTCAATGTAGACACAGTCTACCTGTTATCCCCTTCACATACTCGATTTATCCTTATACAACATCTACACAGTTCAGAGCAATTATCACAGAAAATAAGATGCTGGCAACACACTGAAAAATACATATTCTAAGTATCTTCAGATGTTACCTTCTCACAAGTTTGTGGACCGCAAGTGTAATTTCACTTTTCTTGCACAACAATTATGTTCCTAAGGTCACTGTTGTGCATAGTGATCTGGTTGTTTCACGAATTACTGTTTGGGCTTAAATAGCCATGCAGTCAACCAATGTACGTAACCTTTTTAGATATATTTTTATGCATTATTATTTACATATTTGTATTTGACATTAAGGCAGATATACTGCCATTTAAGTACATTTAATTAGTATTTTACTGCCAATGTACAACTTAAAAGAATTGTGGCAAATTTCAAATTGTGGTAATTTCAAACATGCCTAAAACAGCTAATGTGAATAGACATTAAAAAATGTAATTAATTAAATGACTTTTTCAACTGAGTGTAAATTTCAAGTAATAATAGTAGTGGAAATGCTGCCTCTGAAATGATTCTGTTTAACAAACTAAAGGAAAGGTGGAGAAAACAAGAACCCAGTGTGCAAATGAACCTTCTCACTTCTAAAGAAAAAACCTGAACCCACAGACCTCTTTCTTAAAGGTAAACATTTATTACTTCGGGGGTGCCCGATGGGCTGGGAGGCCCTCACTTCACCAGGCTGTAAATGTCATCTTCTCTTTGACACATTAGTGACAAATGAGTCAAAGCTCCAGTGGCAAGAGAGATGCGTTGCCCTTCCTTTCTCTGGTCCAGGCAACTAGCTGGTTCAAATCACAAGCAGTGCTCCACAGAGCACTAATACCATAAGTAAAGTAATGACAAGATTGAACTAGTCTTCCAAATCATTGCCTGGTTATTACCAAGTGGGTGGATCGTTTTCCTGCCTTGCAAACCTGATGATATTTAAATATTGTAAAATAATGCATCATTGTGGTTTGTTATTGTTATTTTAATGAGGTTGCTAAATGATTTAAAACATCATTATTAGTTGTGTAAAAAATATTTAAAGAAACATCAAAGCCCCTGACTGTGGCGACAAAAATTTGGGGCCGGAAAACCCATAATCATTTATGACATGTAGTAAATAAATTGTAATAACCATAATAGGAAGGATTATTTGATAGTCACAACAGAATCAACAAGACAACCACAGTGATAAATCTCCAGGGCAGCTAAGTTGGTTGGGTATAAACTGTATTATTAGAACTACAGTTATGTTGAGCTACACCGAGACGACAATACAACTAGTTTTACATTATTTCCATTATAGAAAAAACAATGCATATATCCTTTTTCCCTCTTTAAGGCTTTCATATCCTTTAAACTATTAATGACTTTGTGTTGGTGACTTTTTATTGTTAGAACTAAAACTAACTTGTCCTGCTCATTATAAAAGAGCACAATAATCTCTGAGGGTTTGTTTTTTTCTCTCTTGGACTAACATTAGGTTGCCTTCTGGAAGTTCTGACCTGGGCCAGACAGCAAGGCTTCAGAACTGGCAACTGTCTCTCCACGCCATTAATCAGGCACACAGAGGACTGTCTTCCATCCAGATGGGGAGCCTCTCTACAACCAGAGAAAAATAAGCAGGCTAATTAATTCTTATTGTTATAGACAGAGGGAGATTAGATGGAGAGAAATTGAGAGGGGACAAGGAGAGAGAGAGAGAGCGGAGACTAAGTCACCTTTAACATAGCCCTGGATTCACAATATATTCTCCCTACATGGTCATTGTTTCTTCACCAAAATATATCTATGACTTGAGATGCTGTATGACTGAATGAGGAGGGCAGAGCAACATCACAGCTAGAGGTTAATGAATGATAAGGAGCCTGGAGCACTCTGGGACACAGTGTGGCAGTGATTAGAGAGGCCCAATAGGACGCAATCAAACTTTGAGTCCACTTTGCAAGGATGAGTGAGATAACAGAGAATAATTCCCACTGGTTATATTACTATGTAACTACTCCAAATACCTAGCTATGCACTGATACCTAAAGATAAATGTGGCAGACTACTACACTGTAGAATATCTGCTGATGTGAGTAATTCTAGATTTATTCCTTCTTGTGGCAACAAAATGGGTAAATGTGAAGTCTAAAGTACAGAAGATGGATATTGTGCACATCCAACCCCAGTAAGGTCGTGAGTTGGTTTGTAATGAATGAGAAGATAGCACAATTACTAAAGGAATAAAGTGGAGAAAGGATTTCTCTCAACTTAGATTACAACAATAGTGTTTCCAATGAACAAATTCAGATGGGACGGCCTGCTATGGAAATTAATATTCTTATTATTCATCTTCATATTGCCAGCCATAATTTCAACTACATTATGGGTGCTGGAAGTTATATTTTTTTATTACGAGGGTAGGGGAAGATGGTGCTCATTCTTTCATCATTACTTTACCTACCTATGTGCATAATAGTTCTATGTTTATCTTTGGTTTAAATGTTCATTGGTCTATTAGTTGATGAGTTCAATCAGAGTGATAAGTGAAGATCTTGTATTCACAGGGAATGTAAATATTTTCCATATTTGATTTACATGTGTTCACTGCTAGAAGAGATAAAGTACCTACGCACAACATCAGGTGTTTTTTTTCCAGGGAGACATCTTTTTGATTAGGGAGTAGAAATTATAGAAACCAACAATACTCTGTGTAGCACTTCATGAGTCTGATGTGCCAGGCTAATCTGCCTGTCTTTACACAAAACCTTCTTAAACTAAGTAAGGAAATGTGTGTGTCACAGGTATTAGACACACACATTGTCTGTGTGCTTTCCCTAGAGTCATGATAGAATAAAAAAAAATCGAAGTTGAAGTCAAATTTTAACAGTGTTTCCAGATGGCTCTGTTTACATTGTGCAACAACTTATTGGTTCTCTTATCAAATGTAAATTACAGAGAGGATAGAAGTACCGGTTACACAATAATGAGGCAGCAAGTTAAACTGTGAAATAAATTGTGTTAATATAAATGAAGATATGTGAAGAGGCATATGAGGAAAATATACTTGTTTGCTGTTTAGGATTTTCAACATGTTAAGCCTGGTTTAGCACAAAGACTGGAGATAGTGATCAAATACACCTTTCAACAACTCCAGAACTGTCTTGTTACATGTTGTAACCAAGCAAGTGGCTAATACCTAATAATTAAAATTAAATTGTGTAGCCTCGCAGAAAAGCATAGGCCAGATGAATTGTGTTTTGTTGTTAAACAAAATGTTTTGGCAAATTTTCCGTGGCTGTCATCTGTGGCAAACATGCTGCAGTAACAAACTGGTGGATAATGATGGAGGGCGTCTCTAGAGAACTTGGTGCAATTATCTCATCTACCCTGAAGCCTCAACTGGCATCTGTGGTTCCCTACCTGAAAATATGACACAAATGGAAAGATAGGATAATAACAGAATGCCATCATTGTGCGTTGGTGACACAGCATACAGTGCTGCTAGTGTTTTATGCTGATCCACATAGGCACCAACAACTGCTTAAGGGCACACACATGCTTGATTTGCAAAGAACTATTACATTGTTCAACATTTAAATAAACCTTCCGGGCAAGGAGGGGCACTACTTGTAGTAGGATAGTAAGTTAAATTTACATTGACTCCTACTTTGTCTTTATGTACCATTTGTAGGTTATTTTAAGAAATTATCAATATTGATTATTCATATTTGTCTACAGTTTTGAACTGGGGTTCATGTAATGTTACTCTTGTTTAATGTTCTACTAGCTGAGTTGAATCTGGCACTGGCCAACACAATTGGGTCTGTTGCCTCCTACTGTTCTTTCAATTGTAGGCTCACATTTTTTTACATGCAGTAGCATTTTCAAAATGTTGTGACTGATGGTAACATTTGTTTAGCAAGGAACGACCTGACAAAAATATAAAGATACTACTGCTACTGCTATTGATAATATCACTACTATTATTATTATTAACAACAACAACTACAACAATAATAATAACAACAATAATAATGCAGTAAAACATCCGCTTTCACTCTCAGCCATGTTACACTCATAACTGTCCCCATACAATAAAAGTAAACAGAAAATAAAATTGATCTGATATTACTGAAGATGTTACACATTAATAATATGAATAGTACTGCAAGTAACACTGAAATAATAACTATTGTAAGCAATAATGATAAAAGTATCTATCTTACTACAACATGTGGAATGTACCACTTGTTGTACACTTGAAAACATGAATGAGTAAACATCAGTAAGTATAGTAAATAAGGTTAATTAATTATCACTGTATGACGTAACTTCTGGCTGTATCAAGTCATTATTTACAGAAATATCTTGTGCCATTTCCAGAACTATATTAGGTCTCCAACCGCAACTAACAGTGTAAGTTTTATCATGGTATCCCTCACAACCACTGCCAGACCAAATCAGGACCTGAAAAACAAATCTATATCACTGTTGTTGGCTGCTGTATAAGCCTGTTGTTTGACAGCACTGTTCTGTAAAATTGTCGTGAATTGTATTTTATGATTATTTGCATAAATATCTCTCTTTGTTTGAGTATGTTCATTAACTAAAACTAAGTCGCCTAATGGCCCGTTTTATGCATGCAGCGGTGGTGTATGGGCCAGGGACACTTGCTCTCTTTCTTGTGCAGACATTGTCCCTCGTGAACCTGCGAGCATACCCCTCAACCCCATGTGAGGCTGTGAAGGAATCTATTATATTTTCAATCCTGCGGGAAGGAGAAAGGTCTCCAGCATCATTATTTTCCTTCAAAATGTAACTGACTTTACTGCACACCCTAATTTGCTTGCCGTAATTATAGGTCATGCTCCCCTTTTGTAATTTATAAAACCTTTTGTTCTTATCAATAATGAATGGGCTTTAGCAAATCATGGTGCTATAATATTTTGATATTATGAAAATGCTAATGCATCAGGGACCTTAAGCCTTATCGGCCAGGTCCGATGCTCTATTAAACAGCCAGCAGAAGAAGTTGGACGCAAATTGCTTATGTTAATGCCCCAGTTGTACCCAGACAGCATGAGGAGTCTGCAATTAATTTCATCCAGGCGGTGGATGGACAGGCAAATTTATTTCCCTTCCACAGGATGGAGGCTCCCCCCCTCCTTTCTCAAAAGGTCTCCATGCATAGAATTGGAAAGGCTGTGAGAACAAGAGATAGAGGGCAAAAGGGAAAGTGAGAGGGGAGCGGTAACTTAGGAGCAATCTGTGACCTAATTGAACAGCGGCAAAAAGGGAGGGCAGCATCAGGGAGACAAGAGGCGAAATCTTCATTCATTCCGCTGACAAGTGTTTTCAGAACTTAAACCTGTTTTATTAATTATGTTTGACATTTCCCTAATTACTTTCATTTACATCACATCAGCTCCTAGCAGATGATTAGACTGCATATCAATTCAGTGCGGTATTAGAGCACAGGGAGAGGAGTGGATAGTGACTGAGTTATAAAGTGTTATTTTATTACAAGTAGTCCGGTGTGATAAGATCTCACACACTCAAAGACAATGTACCTGGCTTCTCTGTCAGCTTATTGGGTATTTGTAGTGTGTAAACAAAGAAAATAAAGTTTCAGCATGTCAGACACTTGAATAGAGTAATGAACATACAATTCTGCCCGTGTTTCAAATAGCCATCTCTGCTGAGGGCAGTAAACTTTGATGTCTTGTAGAGCACGGCCTATAAACACTTGATTAATTGATGCCACAGTTTCCAGCTATGTGACCCCCTGCCTTCCAAATGCCATACCATGACAGAAACACACACAAAGTATATTATTTTTATCCTGCCTTGAGTTAAAAAAGCATCTTCTCAGAGGAATATGCAGAGGGAGAGAGCGTCGGTACAGTAACTCTGGCCTCACTGCTCATCTTGTTAAAAACCCTCATTGGGGCTCTCACAGGAGCCGTCAACTGGAGACCCCACAGCTTCTCCTTCACTGTCCTTTTATTTGTAATCGCACGCTCCCTGGGCAATTCCCACAGCTGTGATGACAGAATTTTTTTTAAAGAGAGTTTTCCTCAATCGGTTGTGGGACATCAACTACAGACCGCGATGCCTCTAAGCTAAACTAGAGCTTCTGTATCATAACCTGCACAAAATATATAACCACAAGAAAATGGTTACAGAGCATTAACAAATATGGATAATGCCAACAATGTAGGGCTGCAACTGACAATTATCTGAATTATAGATTAATTGTTTAGTCTATTAAATATGAAAAAAAAAATACCATCACAACTTCCCAGAGTCCAAGGTGATGTCTTCAGATGTCTTGTTCTGCTCCAACAAATGTCCAAAACCCAAACATATTCAGTTTCTCTAAATAAAAAAAATGTGCCATTAAGATAACATTGTAGTTCTCATTAATGGCATTCTTGAGGCTGTCGGAGGAAAATTGAAGATTCCTGAATGCACCTTTAACCTTCAATCTGTCTGCTCGAAGGAATGCAGCATAGGATTGTCTGTTTAATCCAAATAACATTGATTCTTTCATTTTTAAATACATAATGGAAATAGATGAGGATGACTCATAAAAATTTATACCTCAATTCTCCATTTTAATTTATAGCCCACCCTCCAGGCACATATTATTCAAACATTAATATAAAAAAAAACTATACATCAAAAAGTGTCAGCGTTCACTTCTACTTCCATTCACAGTCATGCATATTATATGTAGACTAGGCTTGACTGCTGCCCGTCTTATAACAATTATACATTAAGTAACTAGTAGATTGATGGATTGATAGATAATGTCCATATTCTGCATTCAATATACTTAAATTTTAATGACCTTTTCAACACCCTTACCTTTCACTTATATGTTTAGATAATACACTTTATGCAAATTGTAGAATTCTATAAATTTTAGATTTGTCTCTATTCATCTTCCTCTGTGTCTGTGAGAAAGGTTCATTGTGAAATGTGATTAAAATCAAGTTTAAAACATTCATTTTCTTGGTGTGAGTAACAGCTCCCTGTGTATAGTCTCATAGCTTCATCCACAAACACAGAAAAAAATCAAAGATTGTGTGGAACTGAAAACAAATGTCATCCGTCCATCAAAATAACTTATGTCAAGTAAAGTATAATACTTTCTTATCTCTGTAATCAGTATCAGTACTACTGAGATCAACCTCTGCTCAGGGATAAATTAGAAAATAGATGCAGGCTAATCATCCTGTGTAACGTATTGATGTGTAATGTTCTTGTTACATTAACAATCAACAATCCACTCATGTGATGTGGTACTAACAAATTGTTTGCCTTAGCTACAGGGGGCTAGGTAAACACGCAAATGGCATTTCCTTTTTTTTTTTTTTTTTCTACTTTTGTCCTCACCCATTTCAGTCCCGTATGTTTGGTAATCGGTATTGGTAAGTCAGAAGACATCAGCTTGACTCTATTAATTACCACCTGATCCTTTCTTCCTGGATAATTAGGTACCCATTAGTTCTAATCAAGTAGTTACTTAATTATTGCAGTAATTAGTCTAATGGTCTAGCAAATTGAAGCTTTATCACTTTCGGATACTTAATGTTCTTGGCAGAGTACATCACAAGTGTCAAGGCTTGGGATTCAGCAATCAAGCAGCAGAAAACAAAGTTTATACCATGGCAAAAACGATATTGGTCTATTCACGTTATAATATGCATATTACACAATTTCATGTTAAGTATAGCCTCCCAAGTAAAATGCTCTGAGGTATGATACTGAAATTCCTTCATCCAGTGACAAACATGATGTGTATAGAAATTTGGAACTTGAGAAATCCATTTTATTTGATATTTTATTTTATTTGAGCCCGACAAAATGTCACTAATAGCCCAGACAGGCAGGGCTGGACTGTGTTGTTGTGATACACTCACATTAACCAGTTTGAACAAGGGGAAATACCTTTGACTGAAAGAGGGGTAGGGTAAGCAGCGAGGCTAATCTACCAAAAGTTTTTTTTAAGAATGCATGGTATTCAGTTCATTCATTATTCCTTAAGGGTTGTTTCAATGTTCCGTCACACAGTGGAGACACCAGATGCCAAATTTATGCTTAGGGGTGGGTGAAGGCAATGCACCAACATCAGGACTCACCCGGGCCACAAAGGGAAACTGAATGGGTTGTCTTCAAACTGCAATAAATTGCGCCTGGCTTGTCTGTCATCACCTTCCAATTAGTCGCGGTTTATTGAGTCTGCCAGAGATGGAGGACGTTGGCAGGTGAAGAGAGGTGTCTGAGAGGTGCCTGCGCCAGTCCGACAAAATTAGACAGAGCTCACTTGTGACCCAGACATCCTCCACCACCTTGACCCATAGACCTTACAGGCAAGACAAAATACATATACATGTACAAACAAACTGCAGACATAAAAAACAAGCATGAAACCTGTCCAGGCCCACGGCATGTTTGTGCTTATTTAAGACTAATTTCCAACTCAAAAGCAACATTTATGTGATAGAGCTGGTCAGTATGGTTGAAACATACACTCAGTTTCCCGCAATCTGGGAAAAGGATGCAGTTTGTGATGCTGTTGAACTGTATTGCATTATACTGAGAGATGTTTCTGTTATTTAGCCTAACCTCATTGGTTATAAATGGGGTGGACAAAATGAAAAAAAAACCTGTCAGTGTTCACTCCAGAAAGATCATACCGTTGAATTAACAGCTCTCTAAAACAGTTTCAACAATTAACTTAACATTATAAGAAGGATTTATGGGAGGACATGTATTAGACTGCATTAGTTTAGGTGTATCTAATAAACCGGCAGCTGAGTGTAACATCTCAAATATTTTACCACTGAATATTATTAGGACTTTTTTTTTTTTGCTAGGCAATCACTACACAAAATAATCATGTAAAAAGCAGCGTGGCACAGAAACATTCTCGGAAACAAATTCTGTGTGAGTAATCTGCCCACAGTCTTCACCACGATTGTTTTTTTACTAGTCTGTCCTCCCAGCCTCATTGAGAGAGTGAGTGACCCCAACTGGCAACTGTCTGGTCACAGAAGCATCTGCTAGCACCAAAAACACAACCCACGCTGACCAGTAGTACTATAAAGGCGGCTGTACATCAGAGTCCTGCACAGGGCCAGTTGCGCAAATCCGCACCCGCACGCATCTGTAAAGATTATTGCCGGACACAACCCGTTATCTGCAATTAACCCGTAATCAAACAGGCTTGGAGCTAACTGTTAGCGTGGGTAAAAGCTCAGAGCACCAGTTTACTGTTAGGGGCGCACAATGGGCTGGAAAAATAAATAAATGATCACATAAATAAAAAACATTAGTGATGCGCGATAGTGAACATGATCCACTTGTGTCCCCGCCTTGTCAGTACAACTCGTTGGCGGTTTTGCTCATTTTTACGCACAGCTTGCACGGAGTGGATACTTTAAAACATTTTCTGACAAAGCACCAGGATTTAACAATAACTGACCTTCTGCAGTTTTCTACACACTGGTGAGCTGATCCTACAATTTCTAATTTTCCACAGAGATCATTAGGAGTATCCTATAGTGGACAATGCTTTCACTTTAAACAAATGTAAGTGACCAGAGAATGCTTTTCTCACTGACTATTAGGGTTGATAAAGATGAATTTACAACACTGCAACACCTGAAATTATTATAATTTCTATTACTGTAAGCCTGCACCTAGTCATTTTCCCTTGTACTCACACATACATTAAAATATCAACACTTTTTACCCGTTACAAACACTTTATGGAGTTACCCATCAGGTACCCTACTTGGAGCAGGATTCTACTGTACATTGTGGTTTTAGGTGTAAATATAACACAATAAAAAAAAACTGTTTCACACCCGAACTGGTCAAAACCTTCTTTCAGCAGAAGAAATTAAGACTTCTCATGTACAAAAAATGCGCTCACAAAACTAAAGTTTTAGAAATTTTTAAAACATACAAACAAACTCCGTCATCTTACTTTGACCCATTTGTCACTAAATGCAGAATGTCCCACAAGATGCCTTCAAAGAAAAAAGTAAAAGGCAAAACTCTGCACTGCTCCTTGCCATATGACAGGAGTGTGTGAAAACTGACACACAAGAGTTTTCAAATTGGGGCCCGGGGAGCCGAAGCATAAAATAACTTCAATCTCAGCAGCTCTCCAAGGAATAGAGCAGAAGTGCGACCAACAACAACACAACAACAGAGAGGCAGGAAGGGGTGAAGGTAGGAGTTATTAGAGGATAAAACATGCCTCTCCATCTCACTCCCCCTCTCTCTCAGGAAACCCAAGGATGATCAATGGATTTAGTCAGAGAGATATTCAAGCAGAAAATTGCTGCCTTTTTGCTTTTCTTTGAAGTATTTCCAGAATACATACCGAAGCCCCAGTCCACCAAGGTTGAAAATAACAGCACAAGTGCAGTCTCTACCAGTAATCCTGGAAAAGGGAGAAGAAGGTGGGGGAGGGTGTTGGCGCGGGCACCGAATGTTAAAGGACGCGGGGAGGGCCTAGATTGAAACTTTACAGGTATAAAATTGAAGGCAGCCAGCTGAACAGACATAGTCAAACTATGGCCATTTTTCAAAAGGGAACCTCAATGGCCAACATGGAAACTTAAATAAATGAAAAAGGAGCAGTCCCAGGGCCAAGACACAGGGCAGATCCATGCAGATATGGTAGCATGATTTATTACATCCAGTTCACATCTATTTACTTTAAAAGATCCAGTTAACTTTACTGTAAAAATGTTTGCTTTACCAGTAAATCCTAACTTGTGTATCTTACAAAACATCCAGAGAGAAATGATGAGAGTGAAACTATATTTTATCAATTTGCAAACATTCGTGGTTGCTCTTAATTACTCTATAAGCAGCAGATTTTTAGGGTCATTTTGATGGTGAAGGTTTTCTAAATGACTGAATGAGCCAAAGTGCACCAGTGAGAGGCTGAACTCAAGTGCTGGATAGCGAGGACCTCCCCGGCCCCTGGGGGCCCCCGGTGGCACTGCGCAGATGACAGCAGAAGCATGTGGCACACTTGTGACGATTATGGATAGAACACAATGATGGGGGACCAGACTCCTCAGCTCCCTGCTGTGCGGTGTGATGGCCTCATCTGTTTTCCCATTGCTACTCTAATACATCTGCAGCGCATTCCTTCCTAATTAAGATTCCACTGTTCTATTTGTCATAGGATGGAAAGGATATCACAGAGGGTAGTTTAGCCACAGTTTTTGGATTAATTGCTGGGCAAATCACCACACGCAAGAATGCTCAGTGAGCCTGAGCAAGAATACCGGTGACAATAAGTCTGCTTTTATTTTTTTTTGTTATTTTTACAGAGCCTCTGTGGGGAATTGGATCTAGAAACTATTTGTCACAGCATACTCCTCACATTTACGTTATTAATGCTTAATAGTGTGCAGTCATTGTAGTCATTGTTTAAAGGCAATGTTGTTCAATATTGAGCATGTATTTGTCCCGATAAACACAGATGCAATCCTGTTTAATGTCATGTGGCTTGCAGTAAGGTGTTCCTTGTATGTTGTAGATGGATTTCCCAAAAATGGCATTGATTCTCACTGTACTGAAATTTTATCAAAGTAGAATTGAGGTGGTGGCTTTATTGGTGGTGAGTGCAGTTCCCATCACACTCCCGATCACTTAAACAACAACTGCAAACACAAAACAACGTCTTTGGTTAGTCAATGTGATCACAACTAAAGTGTTTTGTGTTACCTTTTATTTGAAAAAAGGAGACAGCTACATGACAAATATTCCATGGATGGGTCCAGTGTTGGCAGGGTGTCTCTAAAATGTGTATAGAAATGCATCTGATGTGATGAATGCTGTTGCCATTGCACTACCACTTCATTTAGGAAACCAAAACTGTCTCACAAACCTGCACTAATCTTGTACTGTAATCTCGAATTCTCAACATGTAAGTCAAGTAGGTAGTTGACAAGCTGGCACACAGGTCATCCTGCTATACTTAGACTGAGATGTGATTTGCTCACTGGGATTTTATATTTGATACACAATCAGCTTCATGTTCTGGCAAAAACACAGTGATAAAAAAAATGACACAGAATTTGATTGTGAGTATCCTTTTTTTGCTTGGAAATGAAACACAAAGTATCACCAAATCACCAAAAAGTCTTAAATTTGACAGATTTTGTCTGACATTTTGTACATTCTGGCAGTCTCACTTGTTTTCGCTCTTTAGTAGCTACTGAACATAACATGCTGATGTGAGATCTTTTTATAGTCTAAATTACAGCAATTTAAGTGATATATCATTTGAAAATATTTATTATTATTGTTATATTATTTTTTCTTCATAGTTTTAACATAAAAAGCCTTCATAATAGTGCCATACATCTATATAAACATATAGTTCCATCCACTGTCTTATATTCTCTCTTTCATGCAGGCAGGCATGCAAACACTCAATTGTACATAAGCCAAAGAACTCCAGGTAAATCCTAGACAAAATAAAAAACATTCCTCCATTTTCAGAACGGTTCCTATCATGTCAAGGGGGAAGGATTTCTTTTTATGGTTTAATTCAACAATAGCATTTGCGATTGGGGTTTTGGGCATCTCAAGGGCATTCCTGGTGAAATTACTGAGACTCTGCACCATTTATCACAGCCTGACATGTGTCATGTTCCAGATTCTGGTGCAGAAAGGTTACAGCTGAAGACAGCTCTCTCTTTGTTGAGCAGCCATCAAAGACAACATCTCGTATTTATCAAAAAAAAGGAAACCTGACAAGAGGATAGGAACTACAAAAGTGCTGTCATATGTTCTCCAAATGCCCTCATATTCAGACATATTAATCTGATACAATATAGAAGAAATCAGAGGACCAGTTATTAGAATGTATCCAATCATAACCCCAGAAATACATGAGATCATGAGTAACTATGTTTACAATCTGGTAAGAGATACACTGCATGGTGCACTTTCTGATCAAAAGATGATTATCTGAAATAGAATAAATCAATTTTTCATGGAATGTGGAAATAATCCAAACAGAACTTAAACAGGTCACATTTTGTGTCTGCTGTTCTGGTTCAGATGTTGGTGTTTGTATCAGGCAGCTAAGTCAAGGATCAACGATGACTGTGTTCAACAATATCAAATGTTAAGGGTTACCTATAGACATTTTTAAATGCGTTCTGCTGTTTCTATGCTAGTTTGTTGTTTTGTATGCATATAAGTTCGTTGAGTAAAATGTAGACGGTTGTCAGTCCCAGTTAAGGTCTTATTTAATTTGTTTATTTGGTTTAGTTTGAAACAGCCTTTTACTCCCTTACATGGTATCATCCAAGTGGCCCATGGTGTTTGTAGTATCATTAACAAGATATGACTAACTAACTGCAAACTTTTTAAATCACTTAAGTAAAAAACAATATAGGCAACAGACTAATAAATTGACATGTTATTGCACTGTAAATGGAGCGACAAAAGGAAATTCCCTGTACTATCATGGTTGTCATGATAAATTCAGCATAATGCAAATGTCCACAACATTACATTTATCAGTACAACAACACAGTCATGTCACACTTTTTTCTCTTTTTTACCAAAATGCTGTTTTCCTTCACTAAATAGGGGAAAACAATCCACAGTCCTCCTTTCGAGGAAAAAATGCATAGCCACGTCAAGTGGATACCTTCGTCCTGCTAGTCACATATGGATTTTCTGCAGGTGTTTTGTCCCAGTAACAAACCTACAGCACATGCAACATCAGATTGTGCAAGCAAGCAAACTGCCAGGGCAAACACAAAAAGGGAACTTTGTGCTAAAATGACTGTAACTTTGGAAGATAGCTAATTGATTCAGCTAATTCCGACTGCTGAAGCCTCATATCACATCAGCAAAATTTGGCAATGTATTTTTGCATGGAATTTGTCCCTATGTTTTACAGTATAGTCGCACTAAAAAGGGATCTCTTCATTGCTAATATGGAGAGGAAGAATTACTACAGCGACTGATGCAGCTCAACGTACATATGGGCATGTGAGTATTATATTAAGATGGACTTGAAAAAGTCTGAACCCATCTTTTAAAGGCTACCAGGAATCATACCCAATGGTCATTTATAACTTCATAAAATGTATAATCTGTCATCATTTACAATTACATCTATAACTTGTCCTTGTTTTGGTAATGGTCTAATTAGCTGATTAAGAGTTCACTTACAGCCACTTAATGAATGAATGTATACATATACATATATACATATATATATACATATACATATATACATATATATATACATATAAACAACCAGGTAAAATTTTGTCTTATACAGGTATATACACGGCAAAACGTAACCAATCTTATTTATCTGCCATTTTTGTGAGAAACAATCATGTAAATCAACAAAATGTATACAGATGTGTTGTGCAAAAAGAATGAACCGTTTAAACCTATTTGCTATGCAAACTCCTCAAGTTATCGCTAAGGAAATTTTACCAACACCATCAGCGCCTCACAAAATAGCTGCCTTTAAAAAGGCATGTAAAATGTCATTGTTTAAAGAGTGCATCAATAACTGCTGACATAGTTAAATGTAAAGTACCACACAAGGGGGAGGGGTGTGTATAAAATTAATTAATTCTACTGGCACATTATTTATGACTTAATATGATATACTGGTGTGCTTTATAATAACACTGAATGTGCATATTTCTGGAGGAGACAGTGGGGTAATTATGTAGAATGCCTTTTACCATGAATGTACAATATTAATTACAGGCACGGTTGTTTATCAATTGTGAAACACTGTTTAAAAGCTGTTTGGAAGATTGCCATGGTGACCCAGGCTTGTCTCCTATCTTTTATTTTCAACTGCTTATAATGTGACACAAGGCATCTCTTTCCAGAGCACTGATATCCAGGTTAATAGAGGAGGAAGTGATGAAGGAGATCCCATTGTGTAAGAAAATGAATCAGAATTCAATCAAAGATTCAAATGCGTGATAAACCTGACAAAGGCAAAGGAATAAATGAGATAAGAATATTATCACATAAATGTCAAACTAATATTTTATACACATCAAGGGTATACACGGCTGTTTGTTGTCCATGCACCACTGCAGCAGACGGGCAGGGAGTTTACAATATTGTAAACCATGTACAAATGTATGTGTGCAACTTATATCTGTTGTGTTTTCATTCAGTTCATCTGCCTAGCTTACCTCTTCAAAACAGCCATGTCAGGGAGCAATTTGGACCATGTGCCACTGATGTGCCATCCCAGGCATTACTTGCCTAATCCTCTACATTACGTTGGATGAGAATCTGCACTCTGAGACAGAAGGACCCGTAGTCAAATCCTCCTTGGTGCTTTAGACTATCCGAGTGGCATGTAATAATCATCTGACATAACTGGCCAAGCACTGTGCACTGATAAGTACACTAGTAGAATTGTTTGTCTTCATATGTGCAGTGCCTACTGAGGCCTGATATTTTTACAGCAGCCAAAGGAGTACTAGATATGGTGTGAGTTTGGGGGATGTGGGCTGTGGTTTCAAGACTGTTGGTGGAAAATTCTCTTGGATTAAAGCTGAGATGCAGACATCACATTGAAACTCTTTTTTTCCCCTTAATGGTGCTTCATAACATCACGGTGATTCTCTATTGGGGAATTATTCAGATAAAATTAACTTCCTAAGAATAATTATTTTCAAACGTCTATGACAGCTCAATGTAAATTCCACTTTCCACTACCAGTGATGACATGAACACATTTTCCTTAAGTTAATCAAAACATATAGTGGGGCAGAGATGTTATAGATGTTATATAGTAACAAAAAATATAAGTCATCATGAAAAGAGTCAATCTGTCCTGGCATCTAATTTTGCAATATGACAACGTCCTGGGTTAAAATCTGACCGTGGACATTTGCATTTTGCATAATTTCCCCAATTTCTTTACATGACTTAGCTGTCCAATAAAGCAGAAATGGTATGAAAAGTCAACAAAAGATTTTTTGAAAAAGCTAATACAGCAGTAACCCAAGTGTTTTGTGGCCAAACGACAACGATCCAAAAGATCAATATTCACCGGATCATGTCACTTACTGAAAATGGCCTCAAACTTTCAGAGACACAATGTGTCAGTCACGTAAGTGTATTATTTTGATAAATCCTATAAATTAGCATAATGGCTTCACTGAAGGAATAAAAAGGGAAGCAGAACACCCAACTCTGTTAGGAGAAATGGTGTCCAAGTGGCAGAAAATACAATAGTGATACAAAACAGAACACTTTTTATTTTATTAAAATAATTTAAAAATAATATTAAAAAGTCAGATGCCAGGGTCAGTAGTAACCAGCAAAGGAGTCCCCAAGTCAATTGTACAAATGAAATCATCTCTCAGGAAGGACACCAATGACTAAGTTTTAAAAATCCAGGAGGCTACACTCACTGTGTATTTGAGAATAACCCTGATGACATCATCAGGGTTATCTCGAATGGTTTGAGACTTTAAATATTTAACATAAAGCCTGTGTTACAAAGTGGTGGCGAGGAGATTGAAAGATGTGGCCGTTTACCAGGGATGGTCTAATAAAAGATGCTATCCAGGATTATAGAAAATGTAGGATCCAGTGCTACTGGAGCTTGACCCATGCTAGGATCCAAAGGTCATGGTATGTTGGCTTCTTATACTTTTTTAATCTGTCTCTCACAAGTCCCCAACCCTTACAGGAGTGAAATAGTCTCAAATCACTGGAGTACTCCTTTAAAGGCTGTATAACTGATACAGTAAGTAATCTGGTTTCTCATGAGGAAAGAAAAATGTTCAGACTGGTTTGTCTTCAAATTTTCACTCAGCAGTGAGACTGCTGAGTAGAAAAAAAGTTAGCAAATAATGGGGGGCAACTCCAGTTGTATTTGCTCCATATACAACTTCAATAAGCATTTCTTCAGATTACTTGGTTGTATACCTATAATTTTATAGAAATCTAATACAAAATATATACAAAATAACTACTTTTACCTTGGTTAGAGAGATATTTTTTCAGCCAACTAGCAGGATCATCACTGGCAGTTTTATGCTGCAGATCAGTGGCTCTAAAAAGGTTTCATTTATTACATGTCACTACTGCATATGTGCTGTGTTGCTGTTAGAGATGCCATGCTTGAAGTACATGTACTGCTTTGAAAGAACAGGACTGAACCCAGGCTTACACTGTGCCATGTGTCTTCACTGCCCTCTACAGGATGAAGAGTACTTTGTGATCTATGATATGTCCTTTTGCCCCCCCACCCTCATTTTTACAACCACCCCCTGCAGCACTCAAAAGCCTTTGCTTTACTTTTTACACATGGGCTCCACTACACAGATCAGGATGTATGTATAGATCTAATCTAATTAAAGAGAGTTCATTAAGGTGGTTGGAAAGCAATCCAGCCTAAAATAAAGTTTATCATTGCAAAAGGTAGCATCATAAATTATTTGTTTACTCTTACATCCTCTCACAGGTTTGAAAGTTATGATTTTTATCCTACGTCTTAGTGGACTAGATTAGATTTAGTTGCTGAGTTGTCTGTCACCTGCTGCTCTTCTCAAAGAGCACAGAGTAAGATTATCTGGAGCTAAGGTCATTGACCTGAGTGGCCGAGAGCTTAACCAGCAGAGCAATTAACTCACACACAAATCCGAAAAGGCCAGTTGTCCGTGTAAATCTATACAAACCTGCTTATCCTAGGGCCTTGTTTGTCTGCATATTTGTCAGAATCATAATAATGCTGTCTTGAAACTTACAAATTAGGAAAGGAGAGAGGAAATGATTTAAATACAAACTGGTTGATACACTGTGACTGGTCTTCCCTGTTATCAAATAACCTGATGATATGTAAACTTATCAACACTCATCTCAAATTATAGCTGCAAGCATAATATGGTTGCTATGGTGCCACCATCATCATACTGGATGAATCTGGAGCTTAAAAGCTTCACAGTTTTGATAAAATCATAGTGACGGACTTCACAGTTTCCACTAGATTGTAGTGTATGAAAGATTCACCTCAGTTGGGCTACATTTGGGTGAAACTTTCAAAGCTGTGGCATGTACACCAAATTTTAAATGTTTTAAAACAAATGTTCAAACTTTAGGCGGTTGCACCACCACGAGGGGGATATTTGATTATATATTGTTTTATTCTTGTTGATGGGAAGGGAGGTTCAGTAAGTAAAGGCAAGAAAGAAAAACAACAAGCTGCAGCACCACTGGGCCCAGCTGCCTAATAAAATGTCCAAACATATCATTTAAGTGGCCATGTTGGCATATTTGATGACATTGCTTATGATACGGTATTATAGCTATTAAGGGATAAAAGCAACATTGCACAGTACTTACAGTAAATACATGACATCTGGAAGCTGTCATCAACACTAATCTAACAATTGTTTTAAGTGTAACTCTGCATCAGTATATAGTACAATGCATTACAGTGCATCAATACGAGTACTATAAATTATCAGTTATTATATAACACCACATTAACATAAATATCAAGACATGTGCCCGTTCTCACATACCCACATGCACACACACACACACACACACACAACTATATGTTGTTTTACATTAGTTACAATTCTATAAATAAAGGGTTTGATCAACCTCATTATCAAGGTTTTCCTCCTCTAATTTTCCCCCACCGGTCCTTCAAAATGTTTCTTAAGGATTGCACTCCTATAGGCTAACTGTTATTCTGGTAGAGTGAATGACTTTGGATACAACATTCATACAATGCCTGATACACATTTCCCTGCATGTCAAATGTAGAAGTTAAAACTGGCTTGGTTACCTATCTCTGTCTCACAATTTAATAAGTCAATATACAATCTACAAATGATGTCTCCTGCAGTACTCCAACATTTAAAAGTACTGATTACATCTACAAAACAAATCACCACACATGCGATTTGCCTCTCCTACTGTCTCAACCTCTTGTTTCCTCTGCACTCTCTCCCTTTCTTCTGTCTCTGTGTGGGGCAACTGAGGTAAATGTGCCAAACTGCCCTATATAGGTCAAACTAACCACACAGCACAGTTCACTTGAGATTCAACTCAGCCAACTTTGACTGCATCACGGCAATAGGGCAATTGAGGACATGGTCTCCTCCATGTGTATTCATCACCAGATATAGTGGGCTTAACTACACGACAAACACAGATGTGCAAGGGATGCAAGACAAAATTATTAAATGGATTTACTATGCTGCTATCCATCTTCACGATTCCAAGACGCATTCATAAAAATCAGGCGATCATGTTGCCTCTGAGCACTCTTACAATCAGTGTATAAAGAGTATAAGGGCACTCAGGTCAATAGAGGTAAAAGTGACCTGGCTCTTTAAGAAGTGGCAGAGGGTATTACTGATACTGTAATAGGACAGACAGAGCAGCTGCTGTCACTTTTAATGGCATCATAGATTGCTGCAGAAGCACCACCACTGGCTTTAGGTTCTTCTGTGATTGTAAGAGCTGGACAGAGTAGCCCAAGCCTCACAGCTTTGTTGCATTATCTGCCCAAATGGGTGTCATCCATTGTCAGGGGTAGGGTGTTATTTTATAAATCTTTGAAAATATGTCTCACAATGAGCCTTAATCTCACGTTGCTACACCATTCTTGCAGTACACTGTAAACACTGATTTTTAGAATTTGATAAGAATGTAATCTTTCTAATGATCTGAATAACCAAAAGACAACCATGGCATGGCAAGTGCATATAGTGTATTTATTTTTAGCATGGGGGAACGCAGTAGCAACTGAAGCCTGCGCCACACCACATCAGCCACAAATGTGATCCCATAGTCTCCACATGTGTTACTTCCTCTTAGACTATGACAGTTTTTCCTTCAATAAAGTGAGGGTTTCTCAGAAATATTTAACTCCATGGTCCGACTGTCACATCTTACACTCATCACTACATGACAGGAGTTGTGCTGTGTTCTCCCACCACTCACTCATTCTTTATCTGTCAAAATATACTTGCTTCCACATTAAGAGGGCAGCAGTGACAAACTGGCATGGTGTTTGTGTGTGTGTGTGTGTGTGTGTGTGTGTGTGTGTGTGTGGTTGAGGGTGAGAGAGGCATGGGGGCTTTAACTGCCAAAGCAAAACAAGCTGCACTAATCTGGCATGATCTGAGACTCCCCCTCATCATCTCAATGGGTGTGAGGTTTTGGGTGTGGTTATTAAGGACACTGATCTTAAATGGGCCTTCTGCTTGTTCACTGATTATTACTCATTGGGCAGCTGTGGACAGGATCACTGAGCTGTTAGTTTAAATATTGCATGGGCAATGCTGCATGCAGAGAAAAAAAATCTAATAAACACTAAATACCATGTTTATTATGTGTCTACCTCTAGCCAATTCATCTGCGCACAGGCTATAGCTACCAAAACTACTGTTTTCAATCTGACTACCTAGCTGATTTCCATAAGAGACCCAATATGTGCTGTAGCCCAAAGTTCAGACAGCAAGAACATTTATTTTTTTCAAAAACAGTGAATTTTTTAAAGTTTTATTCTGTTTTTCATAAGCTAAACAGAGCACATAGTATCACAGCAAAGTGATAGTCTGGGCAGTTGGTTGAGGTAGTGTGGAGGTTACTATAATGCAGGTTTAGCTACAGTGAGGAGGTAAGGGTCAGTGTGTGTGGAGAGTACAGTAACTAAATTGATGCTGGAGGGAAGCAGACATACTTTTTCAAGCTCTGAGAGTGTCAGGACCTGTTAGAGGTTTAGAGGTACTATCCACAGTTTACACCCATGTCCAGGGGTGCCTGAAGTCCCACCCCCAACCTGCCCTTCCAGAAACCTTTGCCCTATCCAGTTTAGCTGTCTCTGGGGTTAATTCCATGTCCTGGAGCTGAAACAACAGGATCACAGCCACAGCACTAATACTCAATAGACACTGACCTACTTTGTTGGATTATACGGGGAAAAAACAGATCGGCTGCCCTAATGCCAGCAATGAAAACGATCTAATGGTCCTAACTGCTCTGTTTAATCTGAAAGCATGCTCATGTTATTAATTTCTCATTATGGGAATGCAGTTCTGCTGATGGGATTAAATGCCCTGCTCTGGCTCTCTTTCATTCGGTGACCTCCCCACAGAAACACAAAGGCTAAAAACCATCTGGCTGGACGCTCCCTCATGTCCCTTGTTTATTTGTTTATGTCTCCAATGTGTTTGTATGTGTACGCAAGAGGCAGCGGGTTACTCATCCATGTTAAGACTCAAAACAATTGGAATCTGAGACAGCGGAGGGGCTGAATCTTTGTGACTGTGCTTTGAAAATAAAACAAAAAGTATGACTGCAGAACAAAACTCTGTGCTTTGTCTCTCAGGAAATTCTATAATAATTTTGCATATTAAAATATTTGTCCTTTCTCCATCTGGCAGATACATAAAACGTTACATTGTTTGAGGCTTGTATAGATGGCTTTACAAGTTGTTTCATTCGCCGCAAATTAATGCTCAAATGGACATAGAGTGCCCTTGGCTGGTTGTACATCCAATTTGAACAATCAAAATCTATTTTTCTGGTCCATTACATCACCACCAGGGGGCACTTGATTCCTCAAGCATGGAGTGTTGTGTTTGACAAATTGCCATAGAGGTAACACATGTATTCAGCAAGGGAATTAGGGAATAGGACTGGGTTTACAACCAGCCTCCCACCCCTGATTTTCTATGTGTATAATCTGCTATATCATGACAGCCAGCAGCTGCAGAGGAAGAGATACTTTAACAATATTAGCCCTGGTCCATAACTCAGTAATAACAAGTTATTGGTCAGGGAGGTGGGAGAGAGTAAACTCACCTAAACATAGCCTTTTTAAAATGATTTATATCCTAAATTAAGCATAAAACTGGTGTAACTCACATACATTTTGTGTCCAAAGATAGAATAAAACATAAATGGTTCTCTGCAGAATACTTTCCTATTGTTTTTGTTTAATCTACAGCTACATAATTGGCAGTCAACCTTGGTAAAATGACAACACTGATTAAATGAGAAGTCCTACCTATGATGTAAAATAGGGGTTACAAGTTCACTGGCAATTTAATCCAGTGTTGTGATTTTTGCCTTCATGATAAAATATAGGATAATATTGTAATGTTCTTATACATTAATGTAAGAGGACTGCACATGAACTTGTTTTAAAGTATTCAGTTCTGAAGAATTTATATTCAATGTACTGGTCTATATTTACCTTCATCTTTATCAAAAACAAAACAAAAAAAAACATCTTTGATCAGCATATGCAGAGGAGCTTGTGGTCTTTGTGTTTTCGCAAATCTATCACAGCAAATTTGGACATGAAAGGCAAAAATTCAAATGGCTGAATAAGCATAAAATATGTCTAAACCTAAGGCTTTCAGTATACCTAATAATACAAACATGACATGTAATACATCATATCACCCATTACCAGTTACCCATATAAAACAAGGTAAAAATATGCAAGCTGTTGACAGATCAGAAAAGGTACTTGCATTACGCTGTGGTATTTTCTATTCAGTCCCACTAGCAGTAGCTATAACACAATGAAACACAATGTTTTAAAGCTGCATTAAGGGCAATCCTTCTTTACTGATATGTATTTAATTAGTGCAGAATATTGATCAAATGAACAGTTGTCAATGTGGAAATCCATTTAAATCTTTAACATCAACATTTATTTAAGATTATTTAATGAGATGGTTTTCTCTCTGAAGCACAAAATAAACAAATTTGTCAATTTGTTACATTTTTAAAAGCACAGCTATATAAAAACTATATTTAAAGCTTGTGCCTTTAAGTTCAAGGAGGAAACCCTGGGGAGCGAGAGCTATAAATTATTTGCAAGGGAAAAGGCATGATGCATCTTTTAACATGTGCAGTCATTTCAGAGTGCAAAACCTACAAATGTCATGTCCTCTTAAGATCAAAAGTAATTGGTCAGGCTGCACAACGAGACACAGGGGTAACGAGGCAGTTTGCCACTGTAACAGACTCAAATGACATACTGTGTAGCATGTCGGTGAGCTAATAGCCTTATCAAATTAAGCTAAAGAGGTGCACTACTTTTTGCAACCATAAGCCAAATTATCCCCCTGTACTACCTGATTTTTCAAAGCTACTATGGCTTAGTGGGTATATCTACATTAAAGCTAAACACTAATTCTATCACCAAGTGCTGAAAGTATAAATAAATACCATTTACTCTATTTACAGCGAGGCGCTACTTTTCATCTCATAAAAATGCTATCAGACTGATACTAAAGCACAACTGCATTATGTTAAAAATGTGGGGATGTATGTACATGATATTAGACAATTCATTGACCTAAAGAGACAAGTCATTGCATGCCAGTGTTCTAGGTGAGCCGAGGAGTGACACTGAAGTGTAAAGGCCATTAAGATGGCAAAGGGGGGGATGGTACAGTGTGCATTAGCGCTGGATCCCGGAGCAGCGACCAGGCCCTGTGGTGCCTCACAGCTGCAAGGAAGAGAGTGACGACAAGGGAGTAGCAGGTGATGTGCTCCAAGTGGCCCTCCACCACTTTGCAGCCTGCAGTGTGCTCCTTTAAACCCGTAAGATATCAGATGTCAGATTGGATGCACATGGCTCGGATAACATTGCAAATTTAAGTCCAGTTTAAATGACAAATAAAATCAAAACACAGTGATGTGACAACATTTTATACACTGCATGTTGAAGATTAAGCTTAAGATATAATAGTTTATTTAAGACATAGTAAAATACTATATTATTTTAAGAAATTAATAAAAGCATTACAACAAAGCACTATTTAACTCTAAAGCATAGATACTGGATTACGTCTTTTACCTTGTATGTACTTGACGTGGGCACGGAGAAGCTGGATTATGCAGAAAGGTTCACATGTTGCATCGTAACTCTGTATGAGCAGATGCTAAATATCCACTTGACTCCATCTGACATTAAGGGCAAACAAATCTGAATGGTACATCATTGCCATTGTCAATGATGTCTTTAATTAAGGCAGGCCAATGGCCTATACTAAAATGTATAGTATATACTGTATACACCTTGGTATTCTCAAACTTAGTACTCATTTTTAGTGTAACTGAGAAAAACAAAATTAGTGCATGCAACTACTTATAATTCAGCTCTGCCTTAAAGAAAATGGATGCCAAGTCAAGTGTCTTCTTAGTTTCACCACACTGGGATATTTGGATATTTTTGGTCAGTATGGGGACAGGAACACATTTGACAATGTGGGGCAAGCTGTCCTTTCGGACATTTCATTTTTATAGTAAAATGGTAAAAATGGATTTGGTAAACAAAAATAATTTGCTACACGACGAGAGACTTCAAGAGTGACTTACATAGTAAACAACTGGATCTGAAGCCATATTTTTTTCACTTTCCTTTCTTAGCACAACAAAAAACTATTCGGGGAACTTAAATGACATCTTCGTGTCAACCAAGTCATTAAATTCATCTGATCTGACGGGACTACAAGTTAACATTGCAAACAGTGGAACTGCTGTTTGAAGGTGAAGTTGATGCTGCTTCGTACGTAAGAACATGACTGTCACCCTCCCATCAGTTGGTAAGTGGGTCACAGGACTGTACATGACCCAGACATGGGTCTCGCCCCGCAGGGTCATGGGCCAGTCAGGCATGAGGTGCCAACTGAGCGCCTCTGATTTGACTCCCAGTTAGGTGGCCTGAGCTGAGCCCCTGGGTCGAGCCCCTGGCTCGCTCTACTGACACAAGGCACAGTCTGTAAGGAACCCCAGGGTTCACACAGTCACATGTCTTCAGCAGGACACTGCTATAGTATGCTTGGACTGTCACCACTACCCCTCAGTTTCTCCACTTCTATCTCTGTCTGTCTTACACTAACTAATACATTTGATTTATAAGTGTGTTTTAATAAACATATAACACCAGTTCTGTCCTTTATTTACTTCATATAAAGACATTTTCACTTTAACTAAACGCAAAAATATTTTTTAGCCATATTCCTGTCAGGTTGTTGCTCACTTTCTAAAAGGTAGGTATGGATCCAAAAACAGAATCTGATATTTGATTATATTTATGTAATGAAATATGTTCACGATAACCAAAGTAATTGAGTAATGGTAGCAATTATACTCAGGAGAGTATTCTGTAATATGTATTAGTATGTTATGCAAAACTTTAAAGTACAGTATGTCAACTCCATGTAGGAGAACTTGTCTTGTGTCTTCAAATTGTCCTGATATTTGTTGAGAAAGAAACATTGTTTTACTTGTCTTTGCCAACAGAATATAACGTGGCAGAGTGCCCACCCTGATAAGGCTGCTCTTCTCAGACCATGTATGAAGCATGCTGCTAGGCACTAAGGACAACAGTTTCTTCAATATTGAGCACTTTTATGTGGCCCCAAAAATGTTTTTTTAGCCAAGAAAAGTAAAAAAAAAAAAAAGAAAATCGTTTTTACCTGCCCAGGGCCTGCTGATTGAAATCACAGTATTACAAATAGGGCAGTCTGTCGGTGGGGCCCCCTGCAGTGACAGAAAAGCTTTTTCCAGAGCTGGTTGATGGACATGATTTATAAAGCTGTTGCAAGAAAAAAAAAACTGGGCCAAAATGGACAAGAGGACGTAAATAACATCCAGAATACAGTAGAGAAGCCTTGACAATATCTGTGCAGAATAAAATGTCAAATTTTTAGTGGTATCCACGTACATTTATTAGTAAAACCGAAAACATGGCAGATTAATCTCCTTAATGAAGCTACCCAACAGCAAATAAAATTAGAGTCAGAGGCTAGACGCATCCAGCACCCAACCAAATGCTGCTTGGTCAGAAAGTTTGAGTGGGGGATATTAGAACGCAATACTAATTAATTCAACTGGCCTATGTAACCCTGAGACAATTCCTACTCCAGACTGTAACATCTTTATTGATCTTGGGAATGCTTCAGTGGACTCCCTGTGCTTATCTCGCCATTAAAAGCATCTCTTGTGACGAACCACGATTTAATTAGATGACAATCACTGTTAACAATGCATGGCTAACATCACAAAATTTGCACATTAGCGCTGGCAGTGATAAATTTCAGTATCCCAGCAGGGACAACTCACATCCGTCACTTAACCTGCTCTTTACAAGATAGTGTAGTTTTATTAACTTCATAATAAAGGATGACACATGGGAACTTTAAAAATATCAACAATCATGACGACATATTTTTGCACTATATGTATTCACAAGATGCTATTGCTGCGCTGTACAACTGAAAATGACTGACCAGTGCCAAATAGTGAGGTTCCTATAACAATACCAGAGTTTGTCCTAGGTTGGTGTACATCCCTCCCATTGCACTCAGCCATGACATGTGGCAATATGAGCAATGTATGAAAACAACCACTGGGGGGCAGTATACAATTTACTACACCATGCACTTGTATATTTTACACACAGTGATATAATACAATGAAGGGGAAGGGGGGATTTAAGGAAAAGTTTGGGGGATTTTCCAAAAGGAAGAGCCAAGACAGTCATATTGGCTTTCTGGGAAATTAATATATTGGCACTCTGGTGAGATATCAGACTACACTTTATTGAATCTTGTGGACAAAGAAATGGATGTAATTTACAGAAAACACAAAGTGATACACACTACTGTTACACTGATATTTATTGGATGTTTTCAACAGTATGATTTGTGTCACTTGTCAATCAAGAACAAAGAATATTTGACCTGCAAAGCTAAAACTTAATAGAAAGGGTCATCAAGACAACAATAGGAAGGCACAGTATTTCGGCAAGGGTTATAGGTGGAGGCCAGGGGCTAATAGCAATGAAGGGTTTGTCAGTCATCCCTGTATTTAATAATCCCTTGCTCTCCATTTTCTGCTGTTTGTTTACATTAACCTCAGGTTGAACCCTCTTTAGTGGCAGCGTCTTTTGCCAGAAAGTTCAGTGAACATTCAGCTCGGAAGCGGAGAGCATGTCATCTCGAATGTATTAGCCTACAGGGGATTCTCTCTCTTTCTTTCTCTCTCTCACTCTCACACTCTCAGTGAGCTTGTAACCCACACATTTTCCCTGCTGATGCTGAATTTAACTGAGATTATTGCATACAATGATCTGGTTCTGACCTCACCTTTTCACTCATGCCAAATAATCTCATCACATCATGCACTATATCACTCTACCAAGCTAAGAAACTCAAGCTAAAGAAACACAACAGAGCAGATAAAGTTTATAATTATTGATTTTGTTCATATTTATTCTTTTATTAGAATCTTTTAGAGAAAGCTATATGACATACTGTACATGTATGTAGTTCACAGGACAAATTTAAACTCCTGATGTTGTGCACATGTTATTAGGAAAGCACCAGTGACTGAAAAGTAAAACTGAATATATAAGAATGGTGTATGAAATTGCCAACCAGTGGTGAAAGAGATATTCACATTTTGTACTTAAGTAAAAGCAGCAATATGAAAAAAACATGTCCTGAAAGCAAAGTTAAACCTGACCTGGACTGAAATAAGTTGCAATCAGGATGTAAGCCTATCATGTGTAAGATGGTTAGCGATAAGTATCCCGAATGTCCTGCAGGTGAAAACTTGTGGCAAGTTGTATTACAAAACCAATTCTTACTGTACATTAGCACTGCAGTTATGAGGCCATTTGTGTGAAGATGTTACTTTTGGAATACAGCTCAGGCTATATAAATCAGAGTTTTGCTTTATTCCTCATTGACACACATGAACATCACTCTTTTATAATGCCATCACAATTTATTTTTTATTTTTTTGTTGGGAGACATTGTATTAAAAGCCTGACACTATTAGCACATTTTAGTCACATTGAGCTCATCCGAGTGTGACAATGTTGTTTGTGGGCCAGTGCACATCTGATTTAGTCACCGCCTAGTTACCTCTACAGATGACAGATTCTTATTCCGTCACTATGTACATAACATGAGGTGCTGGGACGCGAGATTAGACGCAGTCAGTCCAGCCTACCTTAAAGAATAAGTTTATGGTGATCCTACACAGTTTCTTTCCTATCTCATGTTCAGAGAGCCCTGGGCAACACAGGGTCACAACTGGATATACAATATATACCGTTGCTGTTCCTCTTCACACCTAACATATGAAGATAGAGTTAAGATTAGGGCTATAGACTGATATATCTCAGTTGTAGATGTTTTTCCTGTACTGGTTTGGTACAATTCAAGACTTTCAGTTTGGTCTTTTAAACTATAGTGCTACACAGGCCTAAAACTGAGACCCGAGACCTGGCCATACCTGAATCCTAAAGAGGAACTGATTTTACACATGAAGGTCTTGGCGAGTACTACTATAATACTACTGACAAGAAGTATTTTCACTATGTAATATATTATCCCCCGATATTACAGGAACGTGGGACTTAAATGGTGATGCATTGGTTATTTATTTTCTTTTCTTAAATGCCTTTGGAGTAATCGTGATAGAATGCCATTTTAATAGCAATAGGTCTTTAAATTTAAATTCAATCATAAGCTGTCTTTCCTTGACCACCGTGTAGAGTTGTTCTTGTAGTTCTTGATCACAGTAAGATTTAAAGCATCACATTAGGAAACAATAAGCAAAAATGAGTTCCCAGCAGGTGTGAAGTTGATGCTTTGTAAACCAGACATGTTCCTATTCCTAAAGTTGACACCTTTTCCTGGACTGTTAAACTGCAAGTCAAAATACTCAACTTTAACTGGATTTTCTATTGACTTGATATTGTTATTCATATAAAATTAGTTTACATTTTCTTGTCTTATACTGGTTCTTACACCCCCTTCCTGCATCCACAACACTATGAAATATTAACTTCTATTACACTCTGACAACAATGTGTCTTATTCTTACAAAACTCGGCAAGACTATTCCTGTAAATTTCCTCTTAAGGTTGGGGGTAAAACTCATTAAGCATGAGTACATCCTTATGGGAGAATGTGATTTCATCCTCATTAAATACATTTCACTGTCCCCATTTATCTCACTGGCCCATTTTCCTCAAAAACATGCTGCTTAACCTGGGCCAGCTTCTGAACATGAGATAACCCGCCAGCAAATACCCATAGCATCACTGTGCTTGATCATATTTAAACAGCCAATTCTCTCTCTTAATTTCCAGAGGCGTGTTCAGATTAGTATCCCACCAACTGCTTAGACAGTCACACTCTGGGACACTAGAGATTTAATACAGCACCTTTTTCTAAGAACAGCATTAAGATTCATGAGGGTGGAGCAGGCAACGGTAGTTTAACATACACTCACACAGTTAATATATACCCTCCAAGGCTAAAGAAAGTAATTAGAAGAACTTCCTGTGCATCTCCAGGTAAAAAAAGGTATGGGGGATTTCCAAGGGTGCTGCTCTAAGAAAAAGGTTACAGAAAGAGCAGAATAATGTTGAGTGTATAATATTTTCCATTTAAACCACTAGAGGGCACAAAAAATGTTAAAACAAGCTGACAGACACACAGCCATCTCACTACCATTCGCTAATGGCTAATGTGTTAGCAAACAATTGCTGACTTGCCAACATCTTGCAGACACAGAGAAACAGTAGTGGTCATTTGGAATCATGTGTCTGGTTACCATATGATTGCAAATGCAATATTCACTCTCTCCGTTTTGGCCTCCTTCAACTCCAAAGTCTAAATATTGATTATAGATGCTTTAATGTACTGAGTTTTGTGTGGTAGCCCTCTGGCAATTATGAATCACAGTAGGTATAGTAGGAGAATGGAGGCACTGATAGGCTTCACCGTTTTTCACTCGTCCACTTCACATGCATCACTGCAACCCAAAGCATATTTTTACACTTCATGTATATTTTCTTCCAATTTTCAAACTCTCCTTCCTCTGACCTACTACATTGATTTTGTATTGGGCTGTGAGTGCTGCCAAATGCTACTGGGACAAGATACTACAGTATGTCTGAATGCATGAAGTGAAGATACTGACGTAGGCGTAAAGCTGCTGCTGACGTGCTGCTTACTGTACGCTACGCAGCCGGTGATACTGGTGTTTAGATGATAAGAAGACATACATGTCAAGACCATTTTAAAAGACTGATGAGATACCGAGCTCTGTTAAACGAGTTGTTCTACACCTATAAATTATGTAAATTAAAACAGCAGTAGCAATAAAAAGACAATCTAAGTTCAGTTACTTATTGTTAAACAAGAAAATAAATGAAGATTATAAACTACCTCATAGATACTTACCTGTGTTCAATGGTCACACCCTCATGCCTGTATAAATTCAATCAGAAATCTTTTGGGATGAGCGTCCTGTGCAAAGCCCAGGAGTGATGTTACACGTTTTGATGCCAGTATTTCCCCTGTACTTGTATGAGAGGTTAAGTTAAGCTAGTAAAGGTTTGTTTGCTTCCGTATTGCTCCCTGTCGTCACCAGTAAGCAGCTACAATGTATCTTTAAAGTCAACTTATAAAAGTTTTATGGAACTCAGAGAGCTTAAGTGATCTTCCCAAGCTCTGCAGTAGCCTGCAGCGTGCAGGATGTCTGCTTATATTAATTTCATGGAGTTTAAGAGGTCACAAAACTCATTTGGAGATTCTTACTCATTTATGAACTCTGCAACCCTTCTGTTCTGCAGTGCTCTAAGCTACTGGTCTTGAGATGCTTAAATTTACATGGAATATTACATGGCTAGGTGGCAAAAAGTATAGTGCATTTGGAGTTTAAAGTACATAGGGCTGAATGAAAATGCACTTTGAAATGACATTTACCTGCGTTTTAATGAAAAGTAAGGTGAGCAAGCTGGTGTTTTATCTGCCTTGTGTGTTGGGAATTGGACGGCTGGAGCAGGAAAAGGCTGGGTTAGGGATATGGGCTTTGGGGAAATTGGCTTATCCAATATTCAGAAGATTTCCAGTAAGACAATGGACTTCTCAGAAAGCAGCTTAGCTGGAGAGCAGTGAAACCCTGAGGATGAAACTGAGTAAATGAGCTCACTAGCTGGTCTCAGAGAAGGCATACAGACGGTGAAACAGAAAGAAATGGAGCATTCCTTTCAATTAAAAATGGAGTTAAGATACTAAAGCAGGACTATAAGAGGGAAGTAGTTAAGGCTCAGCTTAAAGGTTAATCTGATGGTGCTCTCTCACAATGACCTCCCCTCAGAGTAGCCTGACTCTCATATTAGGGACAGCTTCACTGTCCACAGAAGCCCTTTGACAAAGCCAGTTTGTGGCAGTCTTTCGTCTGCAGCAGATCTCCCAGTGAGTGTTTAAAACCAATGAGGCCTCACATCTGTGCTGGGACTGAGCTTGGTCAGGGGGGTAGTGGGTGATTAATTGATGGTCACATCTCGCTGACTGCTGCCCACACCGCTTTGATGAAGAGGGATTAGGTTGTGCACCACGGGCTCAGCTGATAATAGGAGAACAGAAAGGAAATGCTCATGTCACGCTCCATGGCAAGGATTTCAATCCAAGAACCACTTCATTCAGAGAGCCAAGACTTTTTAAAACAAGTAAAACCGTTAGCTTCCTGCAACCTTTTTTTTTTTTTAGAAAGTAACTGTGTTACAATTAAAAGTTGGCCTCATCATTTGGAGGAACCTGTTTTTTAATAAGAAAAAAAAACATACTGCAAAACAGTCTTTGAAATCCATAAAACACACCAGGCAAGATTTTCTGTTCCTATCCCCACTAATATTATACTATAGGTTTTTTTCCCCTTAAGATCTACAGAAATCTACACAGGCAGACTGACAAAGAGTATGCCTGTGTCTTTAATTTAACATTCAATTGTACTGTTTTCATTTATAATGACAATACCAATAATACTAGCCTGCTTCATATCAAACAAAAGTTAATCTCAGTTACAAACATCCATGGTTTCGAGAGCATAAGCATCAGTATTCAAAGCTGGTAAACTGCACTGAAATGAGCCTGAAAACTATAGTAGTCCACACTGAATTAAAGAAATTGAGAAAAACATTCCTGCTCATACAAAGGAGTATTTTCCAGCAACAATATGATGAACATGGACATCGAGTGGAGGGAAATTATTGTCTTGGGGTTGTAAGGTTTAGGTACAGTTTCATCTATCTGAGCCTTTATTTAGCCTCCTATCCTGTCTCGGTACTGGCTGAACTGAGATCAGTCTGCAGTTTTCCCTAGAGACAACACTAATGTCACATACTGACTTGGCACACTAATATTTCACATCCAAACCGAACCTATTAAGGATGACTACTTACCATAGACAAGATATGTCCTTCACAGCAGCAACCTTCACATTCAGTGTTTTCTCAATCTACACACACTCACACAGACACATACATGTACACATGTGCACACATACACACACAGACTGCTGTGCATATGTTTTTGAGTTATATTTCATCTACTGCCACATGTGATGGTGGTGTCCTCCCTACAAACACCCTTATCATACCCTTGAAATCTTTAAAATCACATACTCTACCTCGACCAGTGTTTTCTGAGAACGATGAAAATGTGGCACAGCACAATATTTTTGCAAATTCAGTATTTAAATTGTGTAAATGTAAATTACAGGAGATGAAATGATGCTGATCATATTCTTTTTTTTTTTTTTACATAAAATCTAATTCCAACTACATTATCAGATGAAAAGTGGAACACTAAAACCTTTATTTCCATACAACAGCTGTTTCTAATTGTAACTTTTAGAAATTGACAGGTGGTACCACATCACAATACACCGTACGGTTGACTCCATACAGGAGCCTCATGTATTACATTACTCACTCAAAAGGATTATCTTAAAAACGATAACTGGTACTTTTGCTCTCAATTATTTTATTCATGCTCTAAAATGATCATCTGCTGCTTACAATCAAGTCCAGACTTTTTAATGGTTTCTATAAATGCATTGTGGGGTCCATCCCATTTCTTTCTGAATCCGACTTTTGTGATTTCTGACTTTGGTCACTACTAGTGGTAGTATCAAAAAAAGACACCAGACTGCATGTGATGTGTTACTATCACATTCAAAATCTACACATAGGGGCTTTAAAATGTCAGTGTGGAGTTGCAGCTGAACAACAAATTCAAGGTGAATTGGTGTCTGCTAAAGTATCCTTTTTAATATACAACTAGCTAAAGCTAGAAAAATTGCTGTTTATGCCTGCATTTGCGATAAGAGGTGGTAAGACCAGTGGGAATGATAAGTGCTATTTCGTGCCAAAATCAGTAACAAAATTGCACTATTCCGCCTGATCTGCATAAACATTACTTCAGCTGCGCCACTCCACCCACCTCAGTGCAAACAGGTTCACTTGGAACCAGGAAAGTACCCAAACAGGTGCAGGTGCACAAAAAAAGAATAGCACTTGACAAATACAGCATTGTGAAAAGAAAGACCTGAGCTCTTATAAATGTGTACATCAGTGACCATATTGATCTCAGACTTTAAACCTGCAATAACTGATTTTTAAAACAACCTTTGAACACAACACTGACATATTAACACTTTTTTTAAAGTTGATATGGTGAGTTGTTAGCAAACATTACAACACAACATTAGCATTCATTTGGAGTCGTGTTTCAGGCCACCTGGTGAATGTAAGTCCAATAGTCACGCTCCTTTTAGCTCAGATTTTTCCACCAACTCCTGAGAGAAACATCTGGTTCTTTAGCTGCTAAATCCTCCACTACATTCGTTGAGAGTGAACTAAAACAGTAAAGTTGCAGCCAGAAAACAAAAACATTGAGCTGAAAATACGCTATAAAGCCCTGAAGAGCTGAAGAGAACTGCAGAGTCGGGTGATAATTCACTGGCAATTAAATTGTGGGTTCATTAGCGACACCTTTCACGTTACACATTAATTTATCCATTGTTATTACAAAATAACAAAATATTGACTATTATGATATGACAATATATGATTTGAGAGATTAGAGACTACAGTGTATCAGTTTCCTGTGGCAAAGAACAGTGGAGTTTGATTTATGTTCTCTCCTATTCTATTGAACTATACAAAGGAACTCTCCACCTTGACCGCACAAGCCAAAGTTATCAATCGAGGTGGTGAAAGGAAGGGAAGTCATCTCAACAAGCCATGCTTTCTCAGCCTAATGGATCATACTATGCTGCAGAGAGCAAAAGAGAGAGAGACAGAGACCGAGTGAGTGAGACAGAGAGAGCAAGATGTTGCTTCTACTGTATGGTTTTGACTGATTATGCATTTTTTTCTTAAGCTATTCATAGAAGATAGATTCATCATTCCAATTTGTCAAGCTAGCAAAGATTTCAATTAATTATGTGCAGCGAAAGACTGGGTGTATTAGGCCTCTCTGTCAGCACTAGTCTGAGTCCCCATTTACCGGACTCAAAATAAAGAGGTATCAGAGAGGTGCTTGGATCCACCAGTAATTAATTTGATGAATGCCTTAGCGGCACAAATAGTGGCAGCCGTGCATCTTTTCATCAGACACCAGCAGCAGTCTCCGTGCTCGGTGCTAATTTGAAGGGGGCAGCTCATCTGTATAGTGGATGTGTTTGTGGCTGGATCTATTCTTCAACCCATGTACTCACAGCCTCCTGCTGTCCAGACAGTGTGTGGGGGCCTCATGTTTTCTGTCAACTTTGTCCTTGTGCCAAGCAACTTGCTCCACTTAGTGCCCAGTTTTTTGACTTTGTGGCCTGAACTTGATAATGGGAGGCCTACTGGATTAATGGAAGGTGCAGTCGTTTTGTTTCCCGCCCGCTGCTCTTGAGGTTTTCCAGACACAGTATGGCGATAATAACAACCATCATATCATATACTGTACCTGCCAGGTGTGAAATTGATGAACATTGTGATGAAAACTCCTATCTGATGAACTACCAATAATCCATTAAAAGGTAAATGTCTGATTACAATCTTTAGGGATAAGGGTGCATCTACACAATGATAGATGAAGTAGGGAACATGGTGGGAGGTGTGATTGGGCCAATCTAAAATGATGGATCATATTATTGTTATTAGGTGAAAGCTTCAATGGCACCTATTTGTGATGCACACCGTCAATGTCGACAGGAGCCTCAGCCGAACAAAGAAATAATTGGACTGGTGCCACATAATTCAGGTTCATATTTTCACAAGTGGGGGAACCTCATTATAAATCAGGTCAGCCACTGATACAAGACCATAAATCAAAGAAAGACATAGCTCGAACAATTAGATAATTACTAGACCACCGTGTCACCGCTGCTGAGATGTTTTGCTGTGCCACTGAGAGGGAGTGGAGAAAGTAACGAACAGCGCTAAGAACCCACAATTACACTTTCTGCATCAACTGAGAAGGCAGAGAAGAGATGAAGATTTAAAAAAATAAAAAGGCATAAATAGAAATATTGGCTCTGCGTTGAATGGTGGTCTAACGATTAACCTTTTGCAGGAATTGCTTCTTTTTTTTGCTTCTTTGCATTGCTAAAGTTTGTGTAAATGTAAACTGCCACCTTTAGTCAGCTACTAAAATTCTGACCTCTGATCATACCTACAAGTGATAATATACATTTTGGAAAGGGTCTCTTCACTACAAGATTGCATGGACTGCCACTGACCCCTAGTGTTACTCAAATGTTCAGTTGCACTGCTTGAACTACAGTATGAAAGCCTGTTACTCTAATTATATCTACGGCCCTTGATTACCCCTAGGCAGAGAAGCTGCCTGAAATCCAGAGGCAGGGGTCCAATTGACCCCAATTGAAAGTGTCATTTCACAGGATTGCCAAGTTGGAGATGCTCATGCAGCCCAGGATAAACGGATGTTAATTCAATGTTCCTCCTCAGCTTCATTGTTTGATATTCGAGCAGCTCTTCCACTCTGCTGACCTCTGCTCGGCTGGGCGGGTGTAGAGCTGCCTGCACTGTTCTTGTGTCAAACCAGAGTGCAAGGAAGCTCCAACAGCAGTCAAAAATTGAGGTCACAGCACAAGAGTGAACCAAGTGGAACAGATTGTTGTGGAACCTCCAGGCTTTTGCAGACACGTGTTGATCCCAGCACAGCTTGTCCTAGCTTTTACCTTCCCAACCCCTTCTTCACAACTCCCTTGACAGCAGCTTATGGATAGCAAGAATGTTCAGGTCTTTCAACTTTACTGCAGCCTTTTATCATCAAATGCACCAAACATCCCCAGTCATGTGTAAACTATATGACAGGCATCCTAATAATCCATTTCTAATATTTAAATGGTAGATGGTTTTATGGTAAGGAACATGTATTCTAAGATAAGGGGTCATTATTTTCAATCTGAGAAATCTGGGAATTTACTGCTGTTCATGTGAATATCAAAGAGAGCTAAAAAAAATAATAATAATGTGGTGAAAATCAGGTTTCAAAAATATCGATTTTTGGTCTGAGCTTTCTCAACACAACAAAATGTAAATATCTCATTAGATCATTGACTCTAAAGCTTTAAATAGATATTAAAGCCACTCTGCATAAGCCCCATCTGTTCTACTACATATCCCCATAGAGGAGAGGCAGTGTTTTAAGGCACAATTGATCCTTTAATAATGTCATGACCATTGTATGACCCATAGCGGGGGGGTTGTTGTAGGGCGGGTGGGAGGGGCTTGAATACACACAAACACACACACACACACACATCATGTTGAGAGAAGCAAAAAGAGTGTGTTAAGGTCTGGTGATGGGCGATGGGAGGGAGACAGGTACTGTATGACGCCTCTGTTTAGGAACACTGGGATTCAAAGTGTCATCTTGTGTTAACTGGCTACATTTGGTAACATTTCTGACATTCTGTCATTATTGTCACTTTACATGAGAGCTGGGACAGCAAAGTGGGAGCACTGACAGCAGATTGACCCCAGATGCTGTTCATTTGATTGATATCTCTACAGACAATGATTCTGCACTACAGTGGTGGTTACACAGAGAGGCGTTGGGAGGGGGCAAATACAGGAGAAATGTCACACCAGGGAAGTCAGCGAGGCGTAAAGCCCTGCCTGACGAGCGCAGGGTCAGTGGCTCCTCTCTGCCCCCTTTGTGCCCCGGGTAAAATGATCTAAGTGACTCTGGACCTCTGCCACCGATCTGCTGGAGTGCAGGAGTCAACCGCGTAGGCATGGCAGAGTGAAGACTGGCAAAGGATTTGCTGGTAAAACTGCATGTAGTGTGCTATTGCCTAGAGGACAGACTCATTCCTTTATATGTTTTTCCATAAGTAGGACATATTCTAATAAGACACAAACTATTTACATGCTTGTGTCAATAAGTAATACCCAAAATATACAGGCTGAAGATACTAATGGGCATCACTAAATACTGAACTGACATTTTCTATCAAACTGTGTTGTAAAGCTTTGAAAGCGACTGGTCCATTTCACACCATATATAGAAATCTTTCTGATGCTGACGGTGTCTCTTTATTTATAGCTGGGTAGTTGAGCCTCCCAGATGATGAATAAAGGGGAGAGGTTAAGATTACATTGTTCTGCTAAATTACTTGCACAGAATGGCTGCAAGGCAGAAGCCATATCAGTGGATACATCCTTAAAGACTGCAGGGCAATATGTACAATATGTCTGAGCTAGCTTCTGGTTGTAAGCTGTCTGTGTTTGATGATTATGATCAACCTTAATTAAATGTGCTAATACTGTCTTTGTCTCAGATCATTTAGAGAAGTGCAAACTGCAGCACACACACAAAACAGATTCTCTTTGTCTTTTCTTACTGACATATTCTACGATGATATCCGTAACTTTAATAAAATCTAGTTATTTAAGCATTTAATGAAAATGTCTTGTCATGGTTAATATACTGTAGCATCAAAAGTTCTGCGATAATCGATTATTGGTCATTACGTGTACATTACAGAAGCCTTGGATTAATATGAATCATGTGTAGTCAATATATTTCACAAATTAAAAAAAAGGTTTTTATGGATGTTAACAACTAATGAGTAAAGTATCTGCATCTAGATGTGTTTGTGTGTTAAAGAGTCAGAGGGAGCAAGCTATGTGGCAAGCTCGTCACTGTGCAGGGTAATAAGGTCAATGCAAAAAATAACCCAGGGGCACATTTCCCAGTAAATGTGCAGAAACACACACACACACACACACACACAGACACAGACACAGACACACACACACCACTGTCCCAGCCTTATGTTGCAGAATCCAAACCAATCGAGTCAATTGCCAGAAAACATGACATGACCTTTCAGATTCACTGAGCATCAACCGTGAGTGGGACTGGCGTGCTTTCCGTTTCAGCGCACCCTCTGCCCCTCCCGCCCACTCCGTCACCCCCAGGGCCTTAAACCCTCCACAAATAATTACTCTCAGTGGAGTCTGTACTCCACAAGACAGAGCCAAAAAAACTTGACTCTGATCTTGACCCATACTTAGGGTACTCTCACTATTAAATCATCCCTCACAGGGGTTTCACTATTTGAACAATTCAGTCACCATAAATTGAAAATGAGTAAGGTCAAGTTCATGTTTGGACATATTCTGTTCGAAATATATGTTATGGGCTATACAGAAAAAAAGAAATCTCTGCTTTTTTTTCTGGCAGCTACATGTTTTTTTTTTCCCCGAAAGGTAACATATGCCAGATTCCAATTAACTGCCATTTTAAACCATAGGTGAAATGTTGTATAGATCACATGCTCCTCTATTGGCATAGTGTATAACCTCCAGTTTGCAATAATAGTTTTCTATAACTTTGTCAGAAATACAAACTCAAATCTCCCAAATTGCTCAAAAGAAAAGTCAAATCAAGTTTCCATAGTTGTATTTGTAAGTTACATTTTGTATTGTGTTATCATGCCTGGTTACACAAAGAACCACGAAGCAAGAAGACAACATACAGCAGCAAGTTGACATTGTCAGTGACTTGAAGTTTTACATGGTCGACAATGATGCAGACTTCAATCGCAGAGCAGATGCAGAGAATGAAGGGATGAATTCCCTCCTGAATGCATTTATTAAACCCTTTGAATGAATACACATCACTGATGTAATATGACTACCACCTACTGGTTGAGAAACAGACTCTGCCATCTATCCCTCCTGTCTTTTGAACTGTACTTTTGCATGTCACTGCCTAATAGTGCAAGACACAATTATAGCGCGACCAATACAGGATTTTTGAGGCCGATATTGATATTTGTGGGTTTAAGAAAATCTAACAATCTATCGGCCCGTAGTAATATTTTAACATAAACAACTTGATACAGATTCCTTTTTTTTTTTCCCCCCCCATACTTAGCAGGACATTTTACAGTGGAAAAATGAACTTGTCAGTGCTCTCTGGTGGACAAACTATGTAAAAGAGACATGGTTTCCAAATGACCTCAAACCTATTTTGGCAATTCTGTACTGAAATTTCTTGTCATTTATTGTCCGACAAACACCAATATCGATGCACTTTTAATAAGCTAATATCAGCCGAGGTATCGGTCTGGCCGATTTTTCCAGCTCTAGACACAATCACTACAGAAAACCTGCAGCTGAAGATTGTGTAACCAGGGGCGTTACTGTGTCTTTTCTCTAACTTTCTGTTTACTTTCAAATACGTTTTCTGGGACATTTCATAGCACAGGTATTGCTAGTTTGTGGTGGTAAGCCACTGATCCCCAGGGAACACTTAAAGCAAGAATATGTAACTTTTGAGAGAGAGAGAAAAAAAATTGTTCCTCTTACAAATAAAGAGGCAATAATTCTAATATAATAATAAGAAGAAGAAGGAGAAGAAGAAGAAGAAGAAGAAGAAGAAGAAGAAAAAAAGAGGTAAAATAAGTTGAATTCATAGGCAATAATTGCAAAATTGCTCACAGTGCACTCAGGGGTTTTGCTGCTACAGCCTTAGTTGGTCTGGTATAACCAGGAGCCTTTGGTGGCTAATGTTAGCTAACTTTAGGTAAACATTGTTGTTTACGCATTTTGCTTTTGCTGACTTAATGGCTCTTCTCCACTTGTACTACTTTTATGATAGCTCGGCATTTTAGCTTAATGGTAAAGAGTAGTGTAGCTAAATAGTAGTTTAACATTTAGCTTTATGTCACAATTGTTACCGTTCAGCAAAAGTTACAGTGTTGCTTTGACTCACAAAACACGTTTTCTTTGTTACCGAGACAAATGTTGTAAAGGTATACAGGACCTCAACAGATACCATAGTAGTTACACACAGTGTGGTAGGTGTCTGTCAACCACCTCTTGTAGTGGTCAGATGTGAACACAGCCACTACCAACAAAGTGTACAAGCAATATGTCTCTATGTGACATACGTATAAAAGCTGCATACTTTCACATATGGATCCAAACAGGAAGCCCATGCAACACAAGCAGGTGGTGAGGTGCTAAGAAGTAGCCTAATGGCAAAAAATGGATGTGACAGGGCACTTGCTGAGTCCTCTAAAAGAGTGAAAAAAATAGGTATTTTGAGAAGAAGCGTGTATGTGAAAATTTTGTGTAGGGTTTTTTTTAACCTTGTTTTTTGAGTTTACTGGGTCTTGAAAGACATTTACACACCAAAATAAGCATCGCTAATAACACTTAATAATGTGAAGACTGCATCAATATAAAGTAAACATTAAGCCCATGAAAATACAAATCTTGAGCAACATTACAATATGACAGGAAGCAAAACCCAGTTAATGCTGTACTTAATCTCCACAATACAATATATTACTAATAATCACTCAGCTCTAACTTAACCTGACACTCTTTGTTGATATGTGTACAGCTAATTTTAGTTCAAGATCCTTTGACTGAAGTTTCACCCAGTAACAACACTCATTTTTGAAATCTAGTTTTTTTAGTTATTTTTAGTTAATATTTTTAGTTATTTTTTTAGCTTGAGGTCAAAGCTACCACCACTGTGGTTATTTTCTGTTATTCTATTTTTAATGTTAAATATGGCAGCTGTTGTGTTTCAATTGTGAACTGTACGTAACGTATATCCAGACTGTAAGTAATGCAAGTCCTCCTTGAAATTCATAGAAGTATAGATTTTTTTTTTACAAAAAAATGAGACATCTAAACAGGTATTTCTGTCAAATTCTGTGGTGTTCAAATTCTAGCAGACAATGTCAAAATGTCAGGGGTCAAACAACCAGGTTGAGGCAGTGGGTGGACTAATTCCTGGTTTGTACCACCGTTCTGCATGGCGGCACTTGATAAAGTCATGGATCAATGAGGATTATAGCAACTGACACTCAACAGTGAACTTAAACAATGTCATCAGCAACCTTAATGGTAAGCCACTGAGCTGTAACCAAGAGACTGTTATTCACCGAGACTCAAAACATATATCTTCATGATTCAGCAGAGCAAAACTGATTCTCTTTGTATGTATATTTAAAATATAGGTCTGTTTTACTGCTGAGTTAATAAAGATTACTGGTATAAAGAAACCTTTAACTACATCAGTAAACATTAATAACTTTGATTTAGTTGTTGTCTAGTGCTACTGCGTTAAAAAGACCTGTCAATCAATTTTGGAAGTGACAGCATGTTCCAGGCGTTGAAAATTTTAATTTTGGTGGCGGGGCTACGCTTTTGTTTACTTTTGGATGACTGAATAAAAAATATAAATAGAGTACAAATAGCAAAATGGTGTAATGGTCAAATGTCAGGATTTTGATCAGTAGTTTCTAGTTTGCCTTTGATTGTGCCTGGCTCCTCTGTTATCGTCTTTCTCACTAAATAGATTTAAAGCCTGCTACAATGCAAGGTCAAGCACATTTAACCCAAACATTTAGCTTATTCCACTGTCACATCTGCATCATCAAATTAATGTCAAGCTACTACAACACTTTTTTTTTTCCTCTGAGAGGGTAGACCTTTGTGACACACAGCAGGGAGGATCCAACCAAGTCTCTTTTAATTTACTTCAAAATGAGGAAGGCAGAATGATATGGGGCCAAAAGTCTTAATACAACAATCTTATTTCACGGAGGATACTGCCCTTTCCCCCCTTTTTGTGCCTGTGAAGTTGATTTGAAGTCATGGTTAGTCCTTTTGATATGAGAGGCTGGGTCAGACCAATTTGCCACCTGGTGAGGAGGGGGAAGTAGGGAGGTACATTTTTTAATTGTCAGGTCACTTGGTGCAGGGACAGAAGATCCTTTGGGCACATTGTCTGTCTTTGTGTGAAGGACCAGCCATCTGAAATCCCCCATCTCATTATGAGAGAGGGAAGATTAATTGACCAGTTCACTAACTGGCAGCCTCAAGACTAGATCAACTTAGCAAGGGAACTCGCCAATTAAGACTAGACTACAGCACCTTTTCTTATACGAAAAGTAATCCTTTTTATTATCATTAGTCTCTATAGTCCTGTGAGGAAGATCAAGGCTAAGTTGCCCTTTGTCAAAGGCACAAAAAAAAAAGACTATAGGGTGTGACAGCATGATTTAATGTTAGTGATAGCATGGGATACTCCAAGTACTGTAAAGCACAGCTCAACAAGGTTGCAATAAACATTCACTTGCATGAGCTAATCAATTTAATTAAGACACTGTAATGAAAATGGTCAAAATCAGTTGTAAATGTCAATGCAGTGGGTTGATTTTTTTTTTCCTTATGAGGTTTCTATTTTTTTAACTAACAAGAGGCATCATTATTCAACAACAGGAAGCCAGATATATGAATTTCATGAGATCTTAAGGGGACTACAGTCCACAGACTACAGTTATACTGTACATCAAATTGGTCCAGGTCACAGAAAATGTAAACCCATTACAACAACTCTGTGTGTGTGTGTGTGTGTGTGTGTGTGCGTGTGTGTGTGTAAAAAACCCTATGTGGCAATTCTTTTCGCTTTTAAACTGAAGGCTAGGACAATTTCCTCTGTAAACTGCTGCACCAAAGTGACATTTTGGCTCAGATTAATCATAAAATAGAGCCTTCTTTATTTCCTTTCCCTTATAGCTTTTAAAGTTTCTTATCAATCTTTTTTTTTTTTTGGAGATTTCAATTTCAGTGAGGGATGCTGTAACAATCATTCAAAAACACACACACGCAGCTGAATTCACACCTGTGATTTTTCAAAAGCTGCCATGATGAAAGCTTTTCAAAACAGCTTCAAAGTCACAACTAAGTGCATTTTATTTTCACTATTATATTTGTCAGATTTATAATACATGGCACATCAGGCCAAAAATGACGTTTATATTCTTCAGCAGAGGGGTTGTTGTTGTCAAACCACCATGTGTTACGGTAAAACTAACTGGAGGGGATGGATATGTCATGACCAGAGAGGTGTCAGAGATCTGGTGCCAACACCTGTCGGTTCCCAGGGAGCTTGCATCTTCAATAACAATACCAACTTTGACATGAAGCATATAACATCCATACATATACACATGCTCAAATACACACTCTCACTCACATACTCTCACTTTGTCTTTTGTGTACACACAAACGCTTTGAGGGAGAACACAGTGCTGAAACAATGTCATCATCACTCTCTTCAGGAGGCCATTATGGATAGGAAGCTAATATACTGCACAGATATTCCAGCATCTTTTTCACCAAGGGCTGCATATCCCTTGTGGGTGATCAGTAAAATTGGTTGACATTTTCCTGGCTCCAATTAACCTTCGATTTGACTCTCAGTTTTGCCTGTCGTCTTTTATTGTCTTTTTGAAAAGTGGCGAAGGGATAGCAAGGTTGGAAACAGAAGCATTGTTTCCCCGATGTTGACCATTTCCTGTTTTTGGCCTAATTGTTCTCTTTCCCTGTGGATGACCACCAAATGGAGAGGCGATGTACTTCATCAGTAGGTCATGGTATTCTCTGCAGAAGGTTAATACAGTACTGCTCTTTATTGAATTGTATAAAATACATTTTGAAATGAAAGATGAGTGCCACTATGTTTTGTTCATGATACAACTGCCAGATAAGTATAACACCACGTAGTAATATTATGAGTGATAATTTTGTCCTCTTGTTGAAAATCAATTTTTGTCTTTTCATCCTTTAAATATTTGAGTCCACTGTTATCTCTATAGTTCACTAGGAATTCTATTTTATCTCGAGCCATATTGGTTCTGATACGGGTCAATCATTTGTGTTTGTCTGGATTGCAGTGGTTTGCTCTATAGCACCCCTCCCCCATATCGCTTTTTCTGTCCTTTACTGTGGTTCATTCGGATCATCTGATCATTAGCTTGTCAACAGCTTGTGTTATGCAGTATTTCCTTATGTGAAAACCAGTTTGACTATTTACACATCCCTTCATTTTGTATCTTCTCAAATAAGATAAAGGTGCTTTAAGTTCCTCGTGGAGTTCAGTTTTCTAGACTACAGTAAGAAAGGAGGAATGTACTGGTTTAGAGGATTATAGCAGGACATCTCACAACTTCATCAACTGAAATAAGACTCCTGCTCCTAGCCTACAACAAACAAAACAATATTCTGATGAGGATAGACTTTATCCAGCCACAAAAGACAGCTGACTCTGTGTTGTGGAAATATTTTGGATTTGATAAAAATTACAAACTTATTGTTGAATGTAAACAGAACGTAGTGCTACAGCCTGGAGGACACAAAGTTGCCTCACAAATCATCTCCATAGGCACCCTCCCACCACTGTAATGACCAGACATTTGCTACAGTAACAATGCTCACCCCTGGCTGTAGTTGACATCCTTTACAGACAACTGCTCTAACTTAACAACAGCAAATTATTTTGATAGTGATCAGCCTCAGGCATTTTCACTTCATTAATAAGTGACAAGATTTGGTGGTTTTGTAAACTTCAAAGATTAAGTAAGAAAGTAGTAAGTAATCAGCTGTCATCAAACTGTCATGTGCAGGAAACTTCTTGGTGTTTATTTAAACATTGTCTATGTTTTTGCTCTTTCTTCATTTTTGTTACTTTTCCTGTATGTTTGGAAAAGACTGAGTATCTACAGACTAGATTTCAGCTCCTTAATTGAATTGACAGCGTAAAGGTTGTGTTTTGACACTACCCGATTGTTTTTGTATCTTCCATTTTTTGTATAAGTGATGTTGCTTATTCTCAGGAGTTTACATGATGGGATTTTTACAGGTTCTATCCACTCTATACAGTTGTAACACTGCTGCATAAAGAGTACAGTCTTCTATACAAAAATTAATATTTCAATACGTCTTGTTCTCCCCGTCGTCAGTGATGATTTAATGGCAGTAAAGTTGAGGTCATGTAGCGCTTCAGCTAAGGCATAAAAACACAGTGCAGTGCTGGAACACAAATGGCATACATTATTAAAATCCCACGGTCACAGGGAAGCTCACATTCTATCAAACAACATAGCAAAGGTAGTGATGCTCGTGACTGCAGTTTGAACTCGCACTGAAGATACCAAGCATTACAAGATAGTCCTTGGGGATACATGCATTGGAGGTGTAGTCAAAAATGACCATGACAGGCATGAATGAAGTATTCTACAATGAACAGTCTACCCAGTTAAACATTAACGCATTACTCTTGCACTCAGCCACAAACATTTCTTACTCAAGTTTTTGTTGAAAGCTTTGGACTTTCTGAATGAGACATGAGATGTAAAAGACTTTCTTGGAGCTTATTTATTTTGTAGCTAAATATTTTCCTTTTCCACTACTGTGTTGAACAGTTTCACTACTGCATTCATCTGCTGGATATGAAAGTGGGTTAGGTAAGCAGCTAACCTACAGCTGCTACTCAAGCTAGGTACATGGCGGTCTTGCTGTAGATGCCTCTGGCATAAGATTTGATTCATAGCGCAGCATCAGCTCTCACCTGTGGATTGTCGTAGCACCACCAAAACACAGGATGGATGTGTTGTGTATTATCAAGCCATATCGTGCTCCAATTATATATCCCAAGTAATTGTGTTTACATTCTGGGTATCAGGGTGGGAAATGAAGTTTTTAAAATGTGAACATCAACCAGCCACTGACAGATAAATATTCAATTTCACCAGCCACTCAACAGTAAATCATTATTTTGTGTCTGAAATCTACCAGACACTTTTATGTTACCAGAATTTGTGTGGTGGCTGGTGCTAATTTCTATTCCTGCTGGGTATTATACGTTTGTGTTTAGCTGCTGTATATGAAGCAGTCAAAGTGCCAGAAATAGTTCTAATGAGAGTCTGGTGGCGCTATATCTATGTCAAAGTCATTAACTGATCTAGTCACTCGTAGGCCAGGGGTAGTAAATTAGATGCCAGCAGAGCTAAATGAGAAGTGTGTCACGAGTATTCCTAGGCTGGTACCACACTTGCCTAGATTAGCAAGTCACTGGATTTGTAAAACTGCATTACTTCATGAGTACGATTCCTGGACTAATAACTCAGATGGACAGTTTAGCAATTCACCGCACTGGTAACTGCCTTGGCGTTTACGAGTGGTGTGTCTTTGACAGCGCAGCAGCCTTTTGGGGGTACCTCAAACCAGTCTGTAGTTCAGCACTCAGTGAATTACTGACATTTGTCAAAACTTTGTTAGTTTTAAGCCCAAAGCAAACCTTCTATTCTGGCTTTGCGCAACAAAATCCTGATCAAGTGATTAATCAATACCAAACATGTGACTTTCACTTCACCTGCTGTTGAACAGTGTCACTCAACAGTGACAGACTGTGACAGACTGTGACAGTGACAGACTTCACTACCAATAAGCAACCAGCATTGTAAAATAAACTTATTATCACCCCCCCCCAAATAAATCAAAAAACAAATGATTATTACAGTATTTTGCACTGTGATTTTCTATTGTATCTCTGCTCTAATAAGTAACATACTCATCTCTATTGTAAATGTTTACCTGCATCTTTTGTGTCATTTACAGGATGCTATAGCTGATGATATAGCTCAAGGAGAGAGTATATTGTTTCATTTCCTACCTGTCACTGTTAGTCAATATGAGAATATATAGATCCCCCACTTTCCGTTGACACAATGTTAACGTGTTACTTTTCTGTAATAGCACTTATCCTTCATCTGTCTGTAATAGAGTGGTACTTCACAAAAACATTCAGATTTTGGCGGAGATAACACTATGAAAAAAGCTCCAATTTAAACAAGGTTACAAAGGCTTGTGCCCTTGTTTAACAGAGGCACAGGCTACAAACACAGATGGCATCATGATCCAGTACCATGCCCCAAATGTCCTAGCCCTGGTACACAGCTAGGGCGAGGTTATACAGAGCCTCAGATCTCATAGGGCTGGAGTGCTGGCTCAACGTCAATCACAGTAATGTTAGCTGACACACTGGTGAGGGTGGTGACAGGGCAAGGTTATGTGTCACTGTACGCTCATGGCCTGCATGTAGACCAGGACACTCATGTGAGGGGTCACCCTTAGGGTTTGGGATCCAAATTAATATCCCACAACAGTTGCACTGCATCTATCAGCAAATTGCTCCCCCAGTCCCCTGGCTGAAGGCCTTCCTTGCCTGAAATTGTACCCATAGCAGCCTGAAAATACACCATCATTGACACACCATTACAATATGGATGCTTGCTTATTTAGCCAGCATGTTTGGTGTCAATTGCTGTCCTCACAGAAGCATAGTTAACCGTATAATTTGTTGTCTGATATGCAATTACATACTGAATATTATTTTAACATTCAACATAGTCTCAAATTTCTGGGATCATTCTTTCTTACTGCAATTGAGAATAGGCCTGCAACAAACAAATATTTTCATTATGAATTAATCTGCCAATTGATTAATCTATTAATTGTGGCCTATAAAACGCAGAAAAATATCCAGTGCAAGTTCCCAGATGTCAAGGTGACTTCTTTAAATTGCTTCTTTTGTCCAACCAAGAGTCCAAAACCCCAAATATTCAGTTTACAATGATATAAAAAGCAGCAAATCTTCACTTTTAAGAAGCTTGAACCATCAAATGTGGCACTTAGGCTTGAAAGTTGACTTGAACGCTTAATCGACAATCAAAATAATGTCGATTGTTCAATTATAGTCGATGAAATACAATTGAACAATCCACTAACCATTGTAGCTTTAATTAATGACCACTGGTCAATCTAAAATCCATCCAACAACATCCCAAACTTACAGTATACAGCATTATTGCCAACTCAGCTATTCCAGCACAAAACCCGTCACCACTCTTACAGTGTTAGAGAGTTATACATGAGATCTAAACATGCTGTGATGATGTGTTTGTTTGAATGTTCCTCTGCTGGTGATGGATTGTTGAATTAAGCCCCTCTGAGCTGTGAATCACATTCACCTGGGCAGCTGACATTTAATCAATAAACATCTGAACTGTTGCCATGACCCTGAGCCATAAGGATTTAATTTGGTTTCCCCACACCAACTGCTGCAGGACCCCCGCGGATTTCCGAGACAAACCTCCAGTCACCTGTGGTTCATTTCAGCATCCACCGGGCAGATGAAAACAAAAATCTTATGCCCTATTTTTTGCAAGACAAATAATCAAATGTTTCTTGCAGTGTATGGCAATAGGGTGTAATCAGGCCTGTGTCAACACTTCAATAACAATGACAAGAATTACTGTTATATGGTAATGATGGCATGAAAGATTTGCCCTTGTTGTGCATGGAGATTCTGAATTCACTTGCCTTCAATACCACCCTTACCGCCTTTAAAAAACAAAAGAGTAAAGAGTCTCATTTTGATGAAAACTTGAGCTCCCCAAACTCACTTGAGCCTAAAGTTTGGGAAGCATGATGAAGCATTTTACTGATATCTGTAGCTGAACTGTTGTCACTGATTCATCAAAACTGCAGTTATAAGATGAAAATGTTAGAAATGTTTAAGAAGTTGTATCAAAGACTATATATTTGAAGCCAGCTTTTGCAAAGATAGTGTATCATCAACATGTTTTTTTAGGAGCTGCAGTTCAGTCATTTGGCTAAAGAAATATCTGTAAAGGAAAGCTCTTTCACAGATACTGGAACACGATATAATGTGGTCATACAGCAATGAGTTCATAGATGTGCCATACATGAATCTTTCACCTCAATAAATATTTAATCTTTGCAGTTTTATCCCCACTTCCCTGCCTCCCTCTGTCCCCCCCCCTCTCAGCACACAGTTTCTTTCTCTCTCTCTCTCTCTCTCTCTCTCTGTCAGTTGGACAAGCTGCTCAGTGGCCCTGAAATATGGCACATTATGCTGTTGATCATCGTTCAGCATTACACCCTGAATCTGAATGCAATGTAAATGATACGATTACACCCTCTAAGGCAACATTAACTTTACTATCATTGAGCTTTTATCAAGTGCAAAGGTTGACTTCATGAGACAATGAAGTAAACATTAAGGTTCACTTTGACTTAATGCGGTGGCTGTGCTGGCAGATGAACGTACAATAACGAAAACAATTTCTGAGCAATCATGGTTAAAAAGGGGCAACAATATATGCACATGAGATCAATGACTATTGAATGATTCTTTTAATTAAGAGACTGGTTTATAACCTTAAACACAAAATCAGATTTGCTAGTGAGTGGACTATGCTGTCTAGTTAAAGAACAGTTATACAACTGGAGGTCATTTGTGGTTTCTGGCTGAATGGGTATGCATATGTGGAAAGAAGTACTAGAATATGCATGACTGCTATTAACTTCATGTTTAACCAGTATTGCTTGTAGCTTAGCCCTGTATCAATTGTGTAATACACACACACTGTATTTCATAAAGGGCAAGACTATAACCACTGAATAGAAGAAATATGCTGTATCCTTGACAAATTAATTGTTCAAGCCACAACCTAGCTGAAAGCTTATTTACACAAGTTCATTCAGTCAAATCATTTGTCTCCTGCGGGGGAACATATTGTCAATCAATTGACAGGTCAGCTACAAAGATTTGCACACATATTTTTCTCTTGCATGAAAATGCACAGTTCTACTCATGAAAACGAAGAATATTACAGTTTTTTAATCTTGAACAATTCACTCCAAACCCTAATTTCTTGTCACAGAAATGATTACTTCCATCTTCCAAGGTCTCTGTAGACTGTTATCACTATTATTTTTCCATTTAGCAGCACAATATGCTAATATCTCCATTAACGTTCCATTTTACAACACACTGCACAAGTTAACCATACTAAAACATCTGTTCCTGTGTGGAGAAATGTTACTGCTGTAATAGTAATAAATAACTAAGATGACAAACTTGTGAATGGTTCCTTTACATGTATTTTGTCAATGGACCTTTCTCCCTATCCACTTCAATCCTACTTGCCACCACATCAAAAGCCTGATAATCAGGCTTACTTGAAACTCTGTTTCACATCACTCATTTAACCCAAGATTGTGTTCATTGCAATAAAAAATTAGTACCGTGTGATGTATCTGTCCCCCACCATCATTTTTAGTCGACATGGAAGCTTCAGTTTCACTTAAGTTAGCAATAACAGTTAGCTAGCTAACAACTATCCATAAAATAAAACAAACACATGAACTACGAGCAAGACAGAAGTTTCAATGGTTGAACTGATCAGCGATCAGGTAAACGCTACAACAGCTCAGTGGGCCATTTGTATGATTTCTGTGTTGAAATCGCTGGAGCCTCTTTTCTCTCTGTCTCAAACGACAGGGAAAATCAACAGATAATTTCTGTGTAATTTCAGCTTTCATTATCACAGGGGACAGACCCTGTAAATAGCTATTTCCACAAACTGCTTACTGATGTAGTTAAACTTGGGAGGAGTTCAGATTGGGTAAAGATTGGGATGGTGGAATTATACTTTCATAGGTGCCTCCAACGTAGGAAATGGTTTAGTTCAGCATCAATTTTCACCTGTTGGTTGCACCACTGCAACACAGATAGATAATAGGTCTTGCATTATCAAGCCATATTGTGCTTTAATTAAAATACCCCAAAGTAACTGTGTTTAAATGCTCTGATTCACTTTGTGATATAGAGCAACGAGGGAATGGTTTGCCTTGAATAGGAGAAAACTATATTGCAATCATTCAGCCAAAGTAATCGTGTTTACATTCTTTCATTCACTGCGATAGTGAGCTGAAATCACGGCAAGCAGCATGTGTGTTACTGAAAAGCCGAAGACCATTGAGCCTTGCTTTATGTTGTCTTTACTGTCAACAATCTTTACCAGCATCAGAAACCTACAGGAGAAAACAACCCCCGCGCAGCAACCAATGACAGCTCCTGCAATCTCCACATGGTATCTCTCAACACTCCACACACACAAACCACATATACACAAAGAGAGTGCGACATAAAATATTATTTTCAGTTAAGAACAGTGATCCTGATATGGCCTTACTTCTGCCTTGGTGATACATTTCACCAAAATGACTACGTTCCTGATATCAAAATTTACACTAAGCTGGGACAAAAAACATCCCTGACGAGAGAAATGCTCTACAGTATAGACAATTACAACTTTAAAAGAACATGTGGTCACTTAAGTATTGCGCTTAGTGTCCAACCTCTCACTTCCAGTCTCTGTGTCACTTTCCATGTCCCTGTCTCTAGCACCAACAACTACAAGCACTGAAAAAGGTTCCATTGAAAAAGAGCTTTCTTGAATGTTTTGGACTGATTATGGCACAATTTAATTAGCAATGTGCACACTGTTCCACAATAACACCCACCCCTATAGTCTGTGTGATGACAATACAACTTACCTCATCACTTCTCTCTTTCTGCTCTTGGTGCACTTTCGCTTTCTCCTTCTCCTTCTGAAACTCTGATGCCTGTTTTGACAACAATTATGTCAAACTCTGACATCGGTTTTCACAACTTTTAAAATTTTATTCTTTCACTTAATATGAATTACAAAAAAAGACATATATTGCTGCCAGCGACTAATCAAATCACAAGTATTTGCCATATTAGATAACATTACAGTTCATTCTACATTCTCACCTGTTCAGCCGTCTCGTCCTGCTTGGCTTGGGCTGTCTCTGCATCACCGTCCTTCTGGTACTACACCTGTATTGACCACAGGTGAGTCTCAATATCAATGTCTTGCTCTAAGGGCAACAGCTTACAAAACAAATACATAATGTCACAAATCTTTGGAAGGACAGTTTTATAGCTTTTGTGAAGTTTTCATATTTGAAAGTGTTGTTCCAAAATCTCAGTCCAATTAACCTCCATCAGCACACACTTTGTATAATTTCTATTAGGTAACCTTTGTCAAAAAGAAAAAAAACTTTTAAGCACTGTTTGACACTACAGAGTGACTAGCAGCACTACAACGTGAAGGACAATCTTTACAATACCATGAGCCTACCTAGCAAGGCTCCCAAAAAGTCGCCTCTTCTGCCATTTCTGCCAACAGCCCCAGAGTCTCTCCATCTAGTAGCAGAGTCGGAGAGGAAGCTAGCTAGCTCCACAACACAGCTAATTTAAATATGACACAGAACATATTAAACTTGGTTTTACTTTACCGCAGTGTCTGCAAAGTACTAAAATATAGTACACAGCATTCAAAGAAAACTGAATGGGTGTTAAGTTGGCCTACTTTAGGTGTGGGGCGTGACTTAATATCTAAGGAGATACAGTATGTGGACCCTGAGGCTAGACCAGTTGGAAACCACGGATCTACATGATGTATGTGTGGATGATGTGGATCGGCTACACCAGATTGGGATCAAGGCCAATCAGGACATATTTTGATGATCAGTATTAGCTTTCTCAATCCCAATCTATCTCCAATCCATTGTTTCCTGCAGTACATCAACTGTCGTAAAGACAGAAGAAACACAGTGTTGTGAGTTGTTCAAATCCTGTCTAAACCACCATGCATACTATACTATAAAATACTGTAGGGCAATATACCAAATATTACAGAAAACTATGAGGGATAGCTCATGCAGTTCATTTTTATTATATTTTAAGTAGAGCTATTTACCTGTCAAGTATTAAAGTGCTTTACTAATTTTAATGAAGGCTTACTGTGGGCTAAGTGTACACTGTGAAGCTGTATTATGATAAAACAAATTAAATTTTAAAAAAAGGTCAAGGGCAAACAAAATGTTTTCAGGACATCACTACTCTCCATATCAGAAACTTCAAAAATCATGGCAAAATATTGCTTCACAGGCATTTCTGAGAAAATCCATTAATGTATACTAATACAAGTAGTACAAAAGAGTTTGTCTGTGTAAACTCAGTTAGGACACAGACCACCAATTTTATAATTCTATATACTGTAAGATTTTATAATAAGTTGGCCTTGCATTGCTGAGGTGACAGCTTATAATTGTATAATGCACCCAATTAGGTAAACATCAAAATTAAATTATTTATTTTTGGCCTTGCCTCAAACCCCTTTCAGACATACAGCTCAACCTGCTGGCAATTTTCATGTCGGCCTTATATTCATAATAAGCACCGGAGTCACTTTTCTGTAAACTAAATTTGTACATCACGTGGAAAGATTAGCAGTTAACCTCCGACGGCTACGCCCATTCAAATAAATGCGGGCTGTTCAGGGTTGACCAATCAGTTTCCTTGTAGGCAGGACGTTTATCACGCTCCACACCGTTAAAATGAAACATAATTGCACAAACTTAGGAATTTAATTAATATTAATAGCAATAATTATGAAGAATAGAGGAGGCATTTTATACAACTCGTGTGCATATATTTGCAATTCGCCCCCTATACATAAAGTAAACTACCATGTGTTTCCTATAGTGTAAATTCTGTCTTGACAAGACACATTGAAGTGTACGTCATTTGTGTGTAGCCTATTTGTAATTCAGTATATCAGTTATGAAAATAAGTGGTAATGACCTTGATAACTGTAACTTTTTTTCTGGATGCTTATTATAGTACTGCATTTATTTGTAACCTAGATTTGTAATAACAGTATTCAGTGTTTGGATCTTACTTAAACTATGAACGGATTTCAATCTATTGGTTTATACTTTTTAGTATATATGTAACCATGACAGCTGGTTGGAAGGTGATAGGTACAGTGATTGTAATGAGTTGCCTTTCTTCCTGATAGTACTTGCCATGCAGAATGTAGGACAGATTGCCAGCTATCTTTTGAGCTTTGCTTGCACATTGCTCATAAATGGTTTGATGGAAGGGGTTCTATTCTACTTTTGTGGCATCAATCAGGTGATTAACCATTGCTTTAATATTTTCAGATAAACTACCAAACTTAATATATCATACCAATAACAATAGAAATCAATAACAGAATGGAATGAAAATAATGCTTTGTCCCATGCATCAGTTTCATCTGATAAGCAGATGAGCAGCTTTACAGTAAACAAATGGCAAGAGATGTGAAAGACCAATAGCCTCATCTAGTGGTCAAAGAAGGCACCACCACTACTCTGACCTTTCTAACCTCTGGTTCTTTCCCTCAGGACCCAGGAACCAATTCTCACTTTCTAGCATCCTCTCAGCCAGAGGCTGTGTGCTGCTGCTGTCCTCACCACCACTTGTCCTGTACTGGGAAACTTACAGAGGGATGGAGGAGAGGGGGAAATAGACAGCTCCTGTGCTTCAGTGGCTTAGATGTAATGATGACTTTCTACCAACAGATGTCAGACATAGCAGAGCTTTTTAGTTACAAAATATCAATTAGCATGTAAAGATGTGAAGAGAAGATACCCCAACAAGGAATCCTCATAAACTTTTTTTGTATTATACACATTAGTTGTGTGGGATTTGATAAGTCTGTGAACAATAAAGAGAAGAAATAGTATAGTGGTGATATTTTCTAAAATATATGATATGGGCACAGTTTTGTTGCAGAGCTGAAAAGCCATACAAAATAATTAGTCATTGCCATGTGTGTATTATTTTACTGACATTACATAAACACTCTCCTGTGATATAAAATGCATTCAACACACACACAAACAAACACACTCAAATAATTATTTGGTCTAACACCTCACTGTTGCTCTTCTGAACAATACCAATGGAATTGTGCTCCAAGTACCAGTTTGGATTCATGTCAAATGACAAGATGGACAGAAAGTCACATGAATTCACCATTTGAATCTCATTACTGCACATCAGATATGTATCAGATTTATGACCATGAACAGTATGACAGTGGTGAAATCAGTGAAAATGTCACTATCAATGCAGGTATTGGTCACATAAGGGGGAAACCTTTACCTGTGTGTATACAGCAGGGATATCCACAGTATCACACACTGCAGATGACCACAACAAAAAGAAAATGACAAAAACAATAAAGAAAAAAATGCACATCATCATTATCATTTCCCTCATTTAATTTACTTTTTATTGGGGAGAGTTTTTTGAAAAAGAAGATTGCTGTTGTTGTCAATGTTGTGCCGTTCCAGTAGGTGGCGGTAGTGCATCTCTTGTGCCAACTTCTTTTGTACTACGAAGAAGAAGTAGGCTAACCAGTAGCTAGTGACACAAGTTGCTGCTGTAATGTTAGCAGCAAGTCCAGCTGGGAAAGACTGCTTTGGGAAGGCGGTGGCTTGCATTACTGTTGCCAAAGCATTTGGATAAGGTAACTAGATAAACCTTCTGTGAAACTGCATTTCCTGTAAGTAGTATTTATCAAAGTGGTCTCAAATACACGAGCTAGCTAAAAACGGTTCGCTGACTTGCTTTCTGCCATGTTACTGATAGTTGGGCGAAGCGAACCAGCAAACATTAGCTGACGTTAGCCTGTTAGCTAACGTTAATGCTGCCTTCAGGTGCTTCTTGTGATTTGCAACTACGGCTTGGTGAACTATACAGATTATGGCGTCAATATTAACTGTTAGATGGAATAAATTAACTATTAGATACAAGTAAGTATCAAGCAGGTTTATTATGCACCACAGAACAGTTGAAAGGTAAGTTGGAGTTAAGTAATTGTTAGTTTGTATGCTCAGCCTACCGTCAGTAATTAAAACATGTATAGTGATTAGGGTGCTGTCACTCCTAGGTGCGGTTTAAATGAACGCAAAGCAGACCAACCAGAGTTATAGTAGATATGTGACATTAGTATGATTTCCAAAGATAAACTACTGCTAAGTTTAGACGATCTATCAATTGTGAGAATTGTCAAGGAAGTCATCTATATATAATTAACCCTATTCAATCTCTGGTCACCGTGGCAACATATGCGTCAGTCTGTGATTTTTCTTGCTACATCAGAAAGTAAAAATGGTCAGTGAAGTGTTGTGTTTGTGGCCTACTCCATGTATTTAGCAGTTCCTCTTTTCACAGTTGTAAGACTGTTATAATGAGGTCTTGTACTCTGGACTGATAGACTGCTGTTAACCACCTGTTCTTTTTGAGCTCTTTGTGGCTACCAAAGTTAAAAGGAACATGTTTAAAAAAAAAAATTTTTTTAAAACCTGACATACTGTAGTTTTGTGTTTAACTCAGTCTCGTGTGCCCAACTCAATGAAACACCAATTATTGAGAGGGTGCCCACCTAACAGACCTGGTCAGATACAGATGAAGCTGCCTATTCAGGCCAGTTAGGCCAGTCGCTGCAGTTTAGCCTAAGCTGATACAATGTAGATATAAGGCCTGGTCAAGCCGCCAAGTATCTGCTCTTTGCTTTGGGTGAGTGTAGGATTCAAAGGCAGTTTAAAGGTGCATCTGGTGAAGGCGAGAGAATGGTGTTGCCTGTCATGGGGTCCAGTAGATTTATGATGGCACTGCCTGATACCCACCGTGGGGCCTAATGGTACTTTAAAATATAATTTAACATGAATACTGGGCTTCCATAGGAATGCTCACCCAACTCGTGGCACATTTTACTGTGTAATTATAACTGTAGTTTTGTCATTGTATCTTAATTTATTAATCTTGATTGATGAGGTACCCAAATTTTACTCCAGAGACAGATGAAAGAAACCCTCTATGAGAAAACCCCACACATTTACACAAGGCGGTGGAGCAGAGGCTAGTTAGAAGTATGTATGAATAAGTTTAAGTAAAGTTTAAAAAGATCTCTGGAATTGCAACATTCCTTACAGACTGATGTTTCATTATGCGGCGGGGGGAGCACGTCCCACAGGCTTTCCAGGCCCCGGTGGATGTCCATGCCAGTGCAGATGGCCAGGTCTACATGTTCAATAGGAGGCTGAACGAGTCTACTGCATCCTCAGATGATGAGGAGCTCAATGTCATGGAGATGAGGCCACGGGTTTTCCAAGAGCAGGAACCGGACAGACTGAGGAATGTCCAGCTGCTGGAGCGGAAGGTGTTATATGGTGACAATCTCAACAAGCTTGCTCTGCAATATGGCTGCAAGGTAAATATTTCACTAACGTTTTTTGTATAATTTCTGGTGTTGTTCTCTTCAGTGGCATATTAAGTGTTCATTTGTGTAACTCCATGCCTGTTTCTGTCAACAGGTGGCAGATATAAAGCGGGTGAACAACCTTATGCAGGAACAAGATTTATTTGCACTGAAATCTATCAAAATACCTGTTATGAAACACAGCTTTTTAACCGAGACTTACACAGACCTAAGTGACCCTCAAGAAGAAATTCCACATTCATCCACCGAACCAGTGAAGCCCCAGGACAGACTCAGAGCCCAACCACATCTACAGGAGGTCACAGACTTTCTAATGGAGGTGGACCACGATATTGAGAAACTGATCCAGACCACGAATGATCAAGATGAGGAGTTCTTAGATGATTCAGATAAACAGCAACGGTTTGGTTTCAGAGGACAGCGCCTGACCAGTCACGGGGCAGACTGGGGCATCCAGTGGTGGAACGCTGTAGTTGCCATGCTCCTGATAGGCATTGTCCTGCCATTATTTTATGTAATTTACTTCAAAACAAAAGATAATGGAGTAGTTTCACCAACGGATGGTAGTGGTGCTTTACAGTCATCCATCAGCTCTTCAAACACGTCAGGGATGGGCCTTGGTACACCAGCACCTGAGCATATTTTCAAGAACCAGGATAGTGCAGACTTGAGTCTAGGAGAACCAGAATGATTTTTAAGACTCTTGGGTCAGATGGTATCAGAAGTAGGTGAAAATAAAGCCAAATCTCTAAATACCACCATGTGTCTAGTTTCCAACAGTGATGATTAAGGCAGAAGTGAAATGGCTGCATACTGTTCTCATTTATATGACAATTTAGGACACCAACATTTCATCATACAGCTTTCATAGAGTACCAGTTTCCTGAAATATTACTCTTGATACTGTTGATCCTTTGCCTTGAAAAATGTTTGATGTTTGTTGGGATTTACAGTTTCTCAGGTGCTTTACTAAATTTGAGGTATTAAATGGCTGTGTCTTGAACCTCCTCACATGACACAAGCTGAACAATAATTGCAAATGGGAAATGTATCTGTCTGGGAAAAAAAAAAAAACATCCACTTTGTAGTCATGTCTGTGGGGGCTTCACCACAACCTGCCTTTTCCACCAGTGCCTGTTGTCAGTATCAACACTACAAGTATCATCAGTGTCATATATCGGGCATATATGTCCCAATACAGTAATATATTTTTTAAACTATTGCCAAAAATGATGAAATAGGATATATTCTGTTCCCCCGTCACCAAAAGCATTTGAGGTTAAACTTTATTTGACATAGGTTTGAGCATTATTTGTGTGCCTTGTTTGATGTAACTTATTTTGTGTCTTATGTGTTCATTGTTAAGTTATTGCCATGCACCTCATGCCTTCTCTCTGGGTCTGCATACAGTGCCAAAAGTGTAAGTTGTTTTTTACAGTAAGAATTTGGTGCAATATGCTTCATCTTGTCAGATTGTATGTGTTCATCTGACACCTTGCAGTCTTTGAAATACAACGTGCTGCATTTTGAAAATGACATTTAATCATCTATAAGTTCTGGGAAAGTGCCTTAAATCTTCATTGCTACGTTTATATAGTATTGCGCGCTCCATCTTACATTGTTTGCTGGGTATTTGAGTCCACCATGAACCAGTGGTGAATTCGTGTGGCTCGTCCAGTGCACTTTTTAAAGTATTTTAATTAAATGAAACTGGGAAAAGTTATTTTGTTGACATATTCTTCAAATGTTTTAAGTCAATTTGTAAACCGTTTTAGATTGAAATATTGACATGATGGATGTGCAAGAATGTTTTTCTTTAGCATGTTTCTATTTGAGTGCAAACTTTATAGTGTGAAAGAGTCTCTGAAGTGTTCTCTGACATGTTGATGTGTCTTGTTTTTTGTGACTCATGTTTTTCCTCAGTGATGATCTTATTGCTATATGCACATACACACAATGTACAGGGATAAGACTACTCACTACTGGCAGCAAATAAATAACTAATATACATACATATATAGTGTTGTGGAGCTATAGAATGTTTTTTGGCAGTACCTTTTAGTACAAACTTTTTTAAGTAGTTACAGTACCCACTGTTACCAAAAGATGGCAGCATTCATAAACAGTTCTTGGGTGTGTGTTTGCTTTTGGAGGGATGAGTCAGACAATCTTAGTACGTGACAGCTCCTGTGTAAGACTGCATGTAGGATGATTATATGGTTTGATAGATCAATTTTGCATTACAAATGACTGTCAAAATAGTTTTTAATGATTAACAAGGCCTGTGCAGCAGCTATACCTCAAAGTCGTCTAAGCACTCTCTTCATGTGTGCTTAGTGAACCACACTTATCATAGCACCTTATGGAGAACCTGAGCTTGCTGCCTGGTCAGTCAGGAGTTTATTATACAATCTCTCGCCAATCCCAAGGATGTGAGTTAGTTTGCCAATTTGGACACAGTTATTACTGTTTGTATTTACAGTAAAATCAAAAGTGTACAAATACAGTAGGTGAGGAACAACTGCAATGTGACTGTGATTTTGAAACATTTGTTGCACGACCCAAACACCATACACAGGTTATAGACTGAAGCCAGTTCTCCAAGTCTTGCTTGATTTGGCATTGAGAGAAAACCAGTCTTCATAGCTTGTTGGTCGACAACAAGTTAGCCCTCTCTAGCCTTCCAAGTGTGACTTTAAGTTTTGATATGAATTATGTTAATTTCATTATGAATTAAAAACGTCATTTGGACACCACAGTCAATGTTTTAAATATGAACAGTTGTATTCAATTTATAAATCAACAAAGAATACACAAGTAAAACAAAACACAGAGTAGAAATAAAATATGATTTCAGTCAGTAACACAACCTGCAGGATTTTAAAGACCCAAAGTCAAAATTAGTCAGCACCAATTAGTCAGCAATTAGTCAGCTGCTAAAACCAATAGGAAATTCAGTGTCTGGCCCATGGATGCTCGTTGGGTCGTAATGTGGTCTGAACCTGGATATTCAGGTCGAAAGATAGTATACTCGAACACTGCTGTCCAAACAGTTTGTACCCCACGTTTAAAGCCAAAAAACACTCTTAAGATACATTCTAAAGGGACATTTTCAGCTGCTGTAGCAACTTGAAAGGACAGGGAAAGCTCAATAGATTAGGATGTTTGTGAATATGTAAAAAATGAATTTCTTGCAACCATTGAATATGTGCAAGTCCTCTGCATCAAACAGGAGTCCTACAGCCTACCAGTGTGGGGAAAAACAAGCTATATGAGAACACAAGTAGTAGTAGTTTAGCTCTATTGCTAGAGAGGCTCTATGCCTTTTATTATTCTGTGACCTGAGACCCTCATCTCATAACTACAGCTCACGAACCCTGCTCTGATCTAGCTCCAGGCCGCAGAGCTCTGGCATCCTGCCAGCTCCCAGGCTGAGTCTTATCCTACTGTTGATACATGGGCCTCCCTGCTTTTTTCTTTTACCTCCAACCTGGACACTTCCACTCCCTGCCTTTCTTTATTTGATGAAATCCATATCAAGTCTGCTCCTGTAGAGGACAGATTTCCTTAATATAATCAGACTCTTACCTTCAACAATCCAAATATGGTGCTGATTAGTATTTAACAGAACAGGCCAATGTGTAGAAGGGTTTGGCTGACACATTACTGAGAAGTAAGTCAGAAAAAATGACTAAAATCTATAAAGTATTTGGTTTTTTTTTCTAGTGCAATTGAAATACATTAAGTGGACTTTTGCTTGTATATTTAAGGTGAAAATAAATAAATCTACTTAAAGTATATTTATGCGCACTCTTGTGTATGGGTGTGTTTTCGGGGGTGGTGTCACAGAAAGGATGGTTTTGAATCGAGCACATTTTTGGACTAGAGTGTGCTTTTATGGAGGTGGGGGCTGAAGCGGAGGGGGCTTTCCCTCTGAACAAAGCACAACCATCCATACGGTCTTGGGTGGAGGGTAAATAGAGTGAAAAGATTCATGACCAACCCGAAGCTCTGCAGCTTTAAGAAGTTTGCACACTTGAGCAGCTGGCAGCGTGCCACTTGGCCAACATAAACAGCCCTAATCCTTTTTCCAAGGAGCTTTCAACACTCATCTCTCTGGCACATCGGCCACTGACTCACTCTCCCTCTCTGACATTCCTGTCTGTTTGCAGTCCCGCAGAGCCGTCACCAGGAGGCACTGTGGCCCTTACAATGTAAATGCTGTTGGGTTTATGCTGTTGATCATTATTCACTGCTAAGGTATGTGCCTTCCTTTGATTTTCCCCTGAAGCGAAACAGGTCTCAGTTTTCACTCTTTCTTAGTGCGAATGGAGGCTTAGTTTCACGATGTCATGTTGACCTGAAGCCCACAGAAGTATGGGGTTGTTTGTAAAATTGGTGTTGACAAAAGTAAACTGGGAACTTTCATATGGTTTCTATTGTTCGCCTCCAGACACTTTTATTCAAATCAGCTTTTTGGTGAAAGGTTGACGGTAGTTTTTTAAATGCTTGTCTCCACTTTTAATGCCAAATAAAGCTCATAGATAAGAATTAAAACTTTAGTATTCAGTCCAACAAAGATATCAAAGTATGTTATATACATTTTTTAAATAAAAAAAAAAAACATAAATGTGAGAATTCTAAACAAAAATACAATCTACCTGATTTCTGTGTGAGTGAGGCTGAGGTCTGTTTCTGTGGGGGCAGGGAGATCCAGGGTTTTGATTTCCTCTGCTCCCGGGGGGATTTGGCAGACACAGGGTAATTTGTAGTGAAATTTCCAGCACAGTTTGTTTTGCAGGTGGCTGAGAACGAAGGCAGGGCGTGGTGGGGAATGAGAGAAGCAATTTGCTGTCTGTGGGCTTTGAATGTGTGTATTGTTGCACAGCAGTAGGTTTAGTGTTGTGCCAGTATGTGCTATGGTCAGGGCTGGACTCCTGGAAGGGAGGCAGCAGTAGACACTCATGGACAAACCAAAACCACAACTGGTGTGTGTGTGTGTGTGTGTGTGTGTGTGTGTGTGTGTGTTGAAAGGGATTTCAATAAAACAACCTTTTTCATGGGGAATTTAGCAATCTTTGACAGCAAATTATTCAAAGCAACTATCTTTGTCTGGACAAAACTGTCCGTTCTGCAAAAAGGAGTTACTCTTCATGAGTCAAAAAACTATTTCAATCTGTGAAAGAGGTCACATGACAAAGCAACATGAGTATGTATTCGAAGGTCCTTCCCAGAAGACATTTCAGTCTCACAGGCTTCGGAGTGGATTCAATTAAAAACTCTTCTCTTTGAATCCCCAGCCAGGATTTCAATGTATAAATCCATGCCAGATGTTACAGCACCACTTGAAGAACACACAAGGTGTCAAAGAAAGAGCTAAGATTGTTTAATTTGTTTTTATCAGCATATCTTTTTGTCTTATGAGAAACATATATGTGTGCTATCAAAACTAATCCAACAGAGAAAACAGAAAATACGCTACCAAGGAACATTTAATCACTAGAGTGGGATTTTTCTTTTTCTTTTTTATGTAGGGGACTTTGCAGTTGAATGGGAATGCATAATGTATTGTATGCATGCTGTATATTATCCCTTAAGTCCGACTGTGTAAGTAAAGGATCATCTAGAGACACAGCTGGCTGGAGAATGTGATGTTCTGTCAGTCAGGTTCCTGCAGGGGCGGCTGTTTTTCTTTCGCCCCCACTGCGGAGGAACCAATTGTGCAGCACCTGTTTTACATTCCACCCGAGGTTTGAGGGGTCGTCACTCGAGGGACGGTTCTAGTCAAACTACACAGATGGAGTGTATGAAGAGAGCAAAGTTATATAGTCTTTCATTACCGCTGTTTCTTGAATCCTTGTGACACCTCTTAGACATCAGTATGTATGAGCTGTACTAACTGCACAATAAACAGAGTAGTATTTATACACTTTATACACATATTAGAATAACTCCTATTACTACTACTATATGTTACATTTAGCATAAGAACGCTTAAGTTACAACATAATATGTTATTCTATACTCGTACTGTACCTCCAGTAGTCATGATCTTTAGCAGTGGCTGCACAATTCTGAATATTGATAGAAAGGAACATTAAATTATTAAGTGAAACTGTTCCAGATTTAAATTATTAAAGTTAATTTACTGTAGTTAAAACATTAATAAGACACTGAATAATGCGCTATAAGGATTCAGTGAAAATAAAAATTATTTAAAGGTGTGTTTAACATATACAAGGCTCATGTTGACATGTCACACAGTATTGTACATCTTTATGGTAATCATATACGGAACCGTAAATCAGAATGAACATACTGTACAATCAGATGAGGAGAAAATGATTACATTTGACAAGGCAACAGGAAAAATTGTACTTCTTCTTGCATTCAAAAATGCAGGGAACACATTAGCCTCTATTGTAGCATATGCTGTAGATGTCTGCAGGTTTCCCCAACAATGACTCATGCTCCTCAGTCCCCAACCCAGCCATTCCCATGTGAACTTTGATATTGTCCGACATTACTGAGAAATCACTGAAATAATGGCTGTAATGAGATGTTTAGCTTGGTGCCTTTTTGTACAATCATTACTTTACTTAGTAATTAAATTATTTTGAAAAACACACCATATATAGAAATCCAATTATAAGAAATACCGGTAGGTCATTAGGCAGACTAGTAACAATTTTGTTAAGTCTGTATTTGAGTAATTCACACGCATACAAATATTCAGTCATACAGGACTGAAGAAGTATTAAAAGCAACATTAAGTGAATATGACTTATATGACTTATGACTACTGATGTACTCAGAAAATAGCACATAGTTCCAATGCATAACTCACTCCCTTATCAGTGCTATAGTTTTACAGCTTCATTTTTTGTTAACTATTACTTAAATCTATAGAGTAATATGTTGTAAGAGACATTACAATACGAATTACATATATAGCTTAAATTACAAATACTGTTTACATTTAAATCCTCTTTCAAAGCTGTTTAACATGACATTGACTGATACTTTTGTGGATAGAGTCTTAGATTTAGAGAGAGAAAAGCAGTAAATTAGCTTGTACTTTTGCAGATCTGGTTTAAGAATTCACAAAAAAGTCCGGTTTTTGTTACTCTGTACTGTTGTGTGTCAACAATTTAGATAGCAGTTTAAAAAGTGTAACTATCCCATCTCAACTGGCGTTTCTGAGATCATATACCCTCTCATATAAACTTGCACTCCATTGTGTCCTTGTTAGCTGCAGATACAATGTAAAATGCTGGCAGGGAGAAAGAATCCACTGAGACAGGCATGGCTGAAGACAGGATAATGGGTTGGACATGCTTCTCTAAATCACTGGATGCAACTCAACTGAGCACCTGCTTGGCCTGAAGGAGCACAACAAGACATAAACAGTGCTGATGACATTAACCCCTTTATCTGCAACCCCTAAATGCCTTATATATGCCTTATGTATATGCCTTAGAAGTGAACCTAGCTTCACTTGCAGAAGCTTGTTGTAAAACAAGCAAACATTTTGCATATAGTTTGTTGGGAATTATGAAACCAGTAATGAGTCAAATGCCTTTCTACACAATATACTCCCCACAGATAATGATAAACAATGCACCAATAAGCATTCAAATGAATCATGAGGTTATTACAAGAGGTAATCAGGTGTAAATTAGTTGAAAAGATACTGAGTGAATTAAGATTTTTATTTTCGCTATAAGGGGAATGAATGATTTTTCTCTTCTCTTCCACTAGCTTGCAGATGCCAAATGAAACACTTTAAAGTCAGTGGGTTTTAAATAGCTGGCCAAAGAGACCATTTTCCCTTTCTATTTTCTGCCTTTGAGACATTTTCAAGGCCTTAACACAAAATCATCAATCTCTTGATCGAAGCTGCAGAACTGTGTGCAAAACAGCTGTGTCAGACCAGGTGCAGCCTGTTCATTTCTCCAGTCTGGGGCACAATTTATACCATAATTCCTGGCGGATAATTCGTATTTCNCCCCCCCCCCCCCCCCCCCACTGCCAGATAAACACTATTAAAACTGGCTGGTTTCTAAACTGGAACTAGAATGCCCCCTCACACTGGTGAGGGATTCCTGTTATTAACAGACAGTTCTCGTTCTGTGGTTTTACTCCGCACAAGGGATTTTGAAATAAAAGGGAGGATAATGCAAATATGTACACTGTAGCGAGCATTAATTATATGAAAATCCTCCTCTGTCGCCTTCATTCAATTCAAATCACACCAAGTGTATTGTTGACAACAAATGGGACAATGGTGTGGAAATATTGTGAAAACACAATATAACAGTAATTATGCCAGGAGACAAACATCACCCCAGCACCCCAGCTGTGAGCCCAATACAGCAATTTGTTTGGAAGATGACATGGGTAATGAGAACCACTTGCTGCTGGACTCCATAAATTCTGTCAGGGTTTGGAGGTTGCAGGGCTCAATACTCCGCTCATCCCTCTGAAGTACTTGAAAAACATTCATTGCACGTCACGCTGAGAGATGCCGAATTTCCTGCCATTCCCAGATGTTCCCGTGCAGATGTTCTCAGAGGAGGCTTTCAAAGGAAAAGTTATTTGCTTGCGAAAGCTGCGCTCATGTTTGCCATTGCTCACACTTCCATGCAAAAGGTGACGTTTGCAATCATAAAGTAAATTTCTGAAATGAATAGAAAATAATACCCGTGCATACTAAAAAGTAGACATTTTTCAATTTTCATTTTGTATAAATAAAAAGATACAAGTGGTAAAGAAATGGATTTTTAATGTGATTTTTAATGTATGTGATTGTGTTTCAGGGTATAGAATAGAAAATAAGTATTTTACATAAAGATAGATAGAGTAGATAGATTAACTTAAAATAATGTTATATATAGTTTTTAGTCTCCAGTGTTTTATTTTAAACTTTACTGACACAACCATGTGGCAGATAGTGCGAAGCACCACTGCATGGTGAGGTTGCATCAAAACATGATAGAGGACTTGGTCAACAATGAGAATGGACACAGGGAACAAGCGTCTATCTCTCATCACAGGGCTCACAAAGCTGCCATACATGGGGGAGTACTTGTCGGCCGTTCCCCTTGGCGTGTGGCTGCTGATCCAAGGCCAGATAAAGACACAGAGACAGACCCTTTATACTTCAAGACTGACTTGTAGCCTTGAAGATTATTTGGCATTGGGGAAACAAACAAAAAACTGGCTGTGGAAGGACTGATGCGAGACCTTTCAATTCAAAATGAAGCCTATGACGGCAAGCTGACCCGAATCACTGCTTTTATTCTGAAATGCTGTATTGATGCCAGAATATGCGGACTTGTGAGATGTAGACTGAGCTGTGTGTACTGTTTGTACACAGTCAAGTTGATCGGTCATTAATTGTGCTCGCAGTCTCCAGACGCAAGCAGATCTTTCAGCAGATTACATCTACTATCGAAGCCAGTGTATAAACTGAGGGCGATGTGTTCAATTTTGTGTGTTTTTCTGCAATAACAGGAAAATCAGGGCTCAAGTAGGGTCCAGCAAAGGATGCGCAGTCCAGCTGCTAATCTCTCACTATAGCTGCACAAATCTAACTCAGCCTTTCTTGTGGTCAATGCTCTGTCAGTATAAGTCAGAGCTGAGCATCACTGTTTTATATTGACCTCTATATTGGTTGTTGCTGACACTTGAATTGGAGAGAGGTGCAGCAGGAATATTGGCTTTGTAGGTCTGACTGACAGCCGGTCATGATGCTCTCAGCTCTGTCCTTAGAAATGGACAGTCTTCACCATGAACAACAACAGAGCTTGATACGGCATAAGAAATTATTAACCACTAGGAGGTTAATAGTTTTGGGAGTTTTTCCTTGCCACTGTCGCCTAGTGCTTGCTCATGGTGGTCTCTGTAAATACAAAGAGTACGGTCTAGACCTGCTCTATATGAAAAAGTGTCCTGAGATAACTTTGTTATGATTTGGTGCTATATAAATAAAACTGAATTGAACTAGATGAAAGGTCACGGGATCACCAAACCCAGTGGGATTCATCCTCTGGGGACTAGAAATGTCAGTACAAAATATCATGGCAATTGATCCAAGAGTTATTTCAATGTGGATCAAAGTAATGGACCGACCAACTGATATTGCCATCCCTTGAGTCATGCCGCTACCATAGCTAAAAACACATGGCCAGAGAAAAATGACCAAATCATTAGAACTTGGAATTAGATAACCAGTGTGAGAATCTGAGTGAACTACAAAAATATTTTTATAGTAGGTCACTGATGTGTGGCCTGTCAAACATTTCTGGAGCAAGTTATTATGGGATGATAATACCCTATCCTTTTGTAATCATTGGTAGAAGGACACAAGAGTTGGTGAAGCATCCTTCCTCAGCATTATTAGAGAAATGTATCAGCTCTGATGAAGGCTGTCACATAGCTACGTCTGTACTAGTAAACCTGGTCATTAACCGAGCTAATCAACACTTTTCAACTGTGCGCGTAGATGCTCCCCACTTCAAATAGTACCAAGATAGCAATCAGGATTAGTGGAATATGCCCCTTGAGGAATGTAAGCACACAAGCTTCTCCCTGTGTCTCTCAGCTCTGTGATAAACATACAAGCAGCCCCAGACTTGTGTACAGAGAAAGATCATAGAGTGCTGAGCTTCAGACTTTGCTGTGGTCTGTCTTAATACTGCAGATGCTGCTAAATATTCAAGCAGACTCAAAGCACGCACAGGCTTTTTTATTTTTTGTGCAAATGAAAGATTAACAAACTTGTAGAGAGTGTTTTCTTTCAACCAAACATTAAAAACGTAAACGATGTACATGTCTCAAACAGAAAAACATTCACACCCAAAATGTGTATAGCTGTATAGCATACAGATCTATACAGCTATACACACAGCTATTTTATTTAGGGCTGATATGGCAGATAGGAAAAAACATATATATCTCTGCCATCAAATAAGTGTGATGAAAACAATTTAAAACTGATATTAGCTGGTTTGACTAACTCTGAATGGGGAACAGTTAAACTACATGCTTATACTGAAGTATATTTATAGTCATAATTTTGATGATTCATATTTGATACATGGAGAAACACTTGACTTGCCTGACTTGTGTCCGAACTCTTTAATTGGATTGTAAAATGATGTCTTGCTTTATGAATGCACTATAAAATCACACTTACTCATTTTCTCCTCACTCTGGAACTGATATGATTTTCCTCATGTTGATATGTTTTTCTGACCTGATTCGTGCTCCCATGGATACAGCTGCAGTGGAAGAAGAGTGGGGGAATGGAAAACATGATTCCTTTCTATGCTTGGAGGTATGTAGTACACAGACTGTATGTGTGTGTGTGTGTGTCAAAGTGATGACAGTGAAGCCTCCCAACACACTGTAACCTGATGCAAAAGGTCAGACTTTGTTCTACACTTGAAAACATGGTAAGCGACTCAGATCAGTGGGTAGGTGTGCTTTTAGGTTTTAGCTCCATGTACTGTAACTACTACCCTGTAGTACTTTTATATCTTTGTCAGTTAGGTAGTCATTGAGTCTGTCAGTAGGTGAAACTCTGACTGACAAGTAGTAATCAATGGAGTTTGATGTTGTCTTCTTTGACAAAATATGAAAATTGTGAAAAAACAGTAAATAAACACAGGGTGAATGGCTGGAAGGTTGCCAAGAACGAGACAGGCGAGCTGTTGACTCTCAATCCAGTATCTCAATGATCAGAAGATAGTGTTTCATATCACATATAAATTAATTGTTGTGGTAAACCTTGGCTTGACTTCTTCCTTCTTAGCTTGACTTGACAAGAGCTTGGCAGTCTTCTGTGGTCACACTTGAAAGTTATGACCTGAGACTTGTTCTGGGACTCTGACTTCATGACAGAGTACGTACGTTGGTACCACATTTTCTACAAGCATTCATGGTTCCCAGATGATGTATTCTAATGACTTTTATGGTCCCCTGACTTTTCCTCTAGCGCCACCATGAGGTTGGTATTTGTTTTTGTATTTGGTTTTAAGTCAAATGTCTCAATATTGGCTGGATTGCCATGGAATTTGGTACAGATATTCAAGTCACCCTGAGAATAACTTTAGCGATCCCTTAACTTTTCATTCAGCACCACAAGTAGCTGTCTTTTAAGGATGCTTAAGTGTTTTAAGGGGAATTTATCCATCAAATTTCATGGGTCTTAATGTTTATAATTTTTCATCAGGCTGTGGTGTCAGTCCCTCAGATTTGATGAGTACACAGCTGAATTCTGGGAAATCATAGGTAATCGCTAACTAAGATACCTACTGTACAATAGATGAGGCACATTGAGGTTAAGGGTATGTCAAAAAAACAAATGAATCCTATCAAACACAGTAAATACTTGAACCCCTAAAACATTTTTATATTCACAATAAATCTCTACACTCTACACACGTGAGCAGTGGACAGAGGAGCGGCTCCTGCTCTCAAGGTCTCTTCATTCTCACCATGTGGTTCCCCTTGACAACTGAGAGTTTTCTGTGGTGTTCTCTAAGCCCCATCAGGTCAGACAATTGAAGGCCCTCTCAGCACTGCAGTGAGTGACTGACAACAGCCGCCCCGAGATAAGAGCAGAGAAAGACCTCTGGCTAGCAGTGGTCCCTCAGTGTGTGTGTGTGTGTGTGTGTGGGTGGGCATTGTGCATGTGTGTATTGTACACGTCCCTGTATCTGTCTGTGGGGGTGATGAGTGGGAATCAAGCCCAAGGGGGATCACGTCACCACGGAGATAGCCACCATCGCCTAGCAACCTCAGCCCTCAGGCCCACTCAAGGAAGTGCAAAGTGAAAGCTGATCCCCTGTAAAAAAAAATGTGTGCTAATAATAGATCTTTTTAAGCAGACAAAAAGCTCACATGTAATAAACATTTTCTCTTTTGTCTTTAAAGGATAAGTCTGGAGAACGTCTTTATTTTTCTTGTTGTAAACAACAATTCCCATGAAAAAAACAGAACAAACAATACATTGATCCAAGCATTGTCTGCAATCCTCTGTGCCATAGAGCTCGGTTGCTGTTCAAAAACTATTAAAAACACATCAATGAGCCACATTATTGGATGACATGTTCCTTCACTGTGTTAAACATGGGTACTATAGTTTATTAGTTTATCCCATATATACCGTCCTGCTGCCGTAAATACTTGCTAGCACATAAAATCTGCATATGAGCATAGTCTCGAACAAATACACCTGTCTGAGTAACTTTAAACTTTTAATATTTACATTACCCAGGAAAATTTTAGGAAATTGCTGAGCCTTTTATTTAAAAATTAAATTATATTTATGATTTATGTCTTCAATAGGAACAAATGGGCTTTGGGGCTGAATGCCACGGAGAGGCTGGGGACATTAGAAACTAGTGAGAGACTGAGGTTTTAGCCTTTTTTAATGGAATTTGTTGACAGTAACAAAAATATAGAATATCATCAGCCTTATTCTTTAATGAACACTTATTTCTGATCCCAGTGTTTTACAATCCAAGTTATAAATGATGTATATAATTGATGATCAATGTATATTATGTATTATATAATCATTGTATATGAAAGTATTTAATAGAAATTGCAATCTCAAAGTCAATACTGCATTAATCCCAAAGCTGTATATTGTAAACAAACAAGTGCAGGTTAATGCATTGAAGTGTGTAGTTTGTGTGGTAGCTCTGAATGACTGTCCTAATGTGAGATATCCTTTTTAAAGTGAGCCTGTTACTAGCTGTCACTCTGCCCTCAGCCACCAGCATCCAGACTCTGAGCTCATTTCAGTCCTGCTACTAAACAAATTATTGTCTTCCTAGTAGACGCCCCTGATGAGGCATGTCAATACTGCAGGTGCAGTTGGGCCTGAAATTGCTTTGTTTAAACTTGTCAGGTTTGAATGGGGATTTTTAAGAACGATCTGTCCTCATTTGCAAGGCTGAGGCGCTATGCAAACCTACAAAGATTAACACCTCAAACTGTTTTCAGAAAGAGAAACATCTGAAATTTGATCAGCTGTACAGTGACTGAAAGGAGCTGTTTGAAAGTGGAATGTGAAGGGATATGCAAATCAAAAAGTAGAGTAATTCACATTCATGTTTGAGGATATCTGAAATTATGTTTTTACTATATAAAAAAGCCAATCTCCCCCAATATTTGGTGCATTCACGTAATATTTCTTCACTTTATTTATGTTTATCTATGTGTCAATAACGTCCTAATACACTTTGTAGTTACTATTTTTGTATGGTCTTTATAGTACCTTTTATTTTTTATTTTCTATGTTTCATATTTAATATAATAGATGCTCATAATGTATAAGATATTCTATTTTTTTTAAGGTTACTTATCTACATGCATCTGTTCTTGAACTTCCTTTTGCTGCTCTGACAGTTAAATTTTCCTGTCAGGGAATACATACCAACTGACATTTCAGCACCGTACAGTACACACTCCAGAGCGTTTCCACTTCAACTGCATTCACCTCTTACTTTGCAACTGACATTTCAACTTCTTTCACTGCTTACACTTCAAATGGCACTTCCTTCTAAGAGCAACAAAAAAGCTTCTTCAGCTCCTCTAACTCAACACAACTTTCACTGTTCATTTACTTCAACTGGTTGCAGTGCTTACAGTTCAGCTGACACTTCAGATGACATCGTGATTCATCATTTTATACACTCGAACTGCCAGTCATTTCTTTCAGGACTTCCACTTATATCACCCATGCTTCGACTGACATATCAACTCCTTTCAGCACTTCTTTTAACTGAAATTTAAACTTCCTTCAGTTTTTGTATTTCGACTGCCACTTCAACTTAAACTGTTTCAACATTTGAAATATTTCATATGTTTCAACTGTGAATTTTCAGCAGTAAATGTGTAAAGCTCTTCAGAAAATTTTGCCTTATCTTAAGGTTTTATCTTATTTTAAGGTGGCGCAAACTTTGGTAACACATATACTTTACTTTTATATCTAAATTGAACAATGTAAAAAATATGCAACTTGGTGCTTTGGCATTTTCACAGGGGTCAAGATTGGTATCAGTCAAAAGAATGTAAAATATGACCGCTTTAAAACACCTCTAATGCACGGATTATACCGGCTTGAATAGTCTTTCCCCCCAATTTGTTCAGAGGACAAAGGGCAATGATGCACATTCCTGAGAGCAGCAGCGAGAAGCATTCCATCCTCTGTTTGTAATTGTTCGCAGCTGTGAGCAGAGTCTGCTTCTTATTTGTCACATTCACGGGTCAAGCATTACCATATTTTTCATAATCACTCGAAAAATAGAAGTAAAGCTCCAGAAGGAAAACCGTGTTTATGTACACTTACTGCAGTAGGTGAAGCAGTGCAGCTGTTAGCCTCCCTGCACCTCTGCTACTTGTTCATCTTCTGCGCTTTGCTATTGTGAGGATGTACCCACCATTTATCTATTTGAGCAGAGGACTATAAATAAGACCTTGTCAAGTGTTTCTGTACAATTTTCCTGCCATGTCACAGCATGAGGTTTTCATTGTGTGAAAGTTTCTCTCCTTCAACCTTCAGCATGTCGGTATTGGAGCATCTGAGGTTGGAATAAAATTTCTGAAAGCTACTGTTAATTTGACTCACACACCATGCAATGTGTCCTCACCAAGCCACAGAGCAGCATTCTGTCTCTTTTTTTAAAATCAGATATTGCAAAGATGTCAGCAGGATTTAGGTATGTTAGTATTAATCTACAGAACAGATACAGAACAAACAACAAATTTGAGTAAAACAAATGTGGATCACAAACTGTCTTTTCCAGTTACAGTGCTCTCCCTGTTTGAGCTACTCCAGAGCCATGATATTAAAAATAGGTGTTATGATTGTGTGTGTGTGTGCGAGTGTGTACGTGTGTTTGCACAGGTGCCAAAAAAATTCAGCTCTGTGTACAATATGTGCTTGTGCTGAGAGTGAATGCAAGTAGTTCTCCACTTGAGAACAGAGCGGCCCCACAGTCAGTGTTATTGTCTATAATCACAGTCCGTAACAAAGCGTGGATCATGCAGGCAGCAGGAAGACAGCTTATATGTTAAGGTAATTGTTTTCTAATCAGCAGAGGCCACCTTTTACAAAATGGAGAAAAACAAACAAACACGTATTTGCTTTGTTTAACACATGGAGTGCTAAATGATATTTTTTATGTCCATTGTCTCAAAGGTCCAACAACAAACACGACGGCTTCATGCTAAGGAACTGACATCAGCTGGAGCAGAAAACCTCAGTCATCTTATCCAAGTAAATCACTTTGCCCAAGCCACGAAATTATAGCTTCTAAGCTTGTGGGCAAGGGAATGTGAGTGACGGTTTTTCTTGTGGACCTTGGGTATGTTTTCAGGAACCACAGACCTAAAAGATACCTGCTACCAGTAGAGGGTGTTGTAGCTCCTAAAGTCTCTGTTTGGAAAGAAAGAAGAAAGGTTTCTTGTGCCTACAAATACTGTTTGTTGTCAAACCAGTGAGAATATGAGAAACTCCAGCAATTTCTGTGCCCAACTACATGCAGAGTACTGTTGCATTGGGATTTAATATTTGCAACAATACCTCCTCTGTCATGTGTTTTATTATCAATGATGAGTGACAATGGTTTCAATAGACAAAGACCCAAACTCCAAACAATGTGATGGTCTTGTTGCAAAATTGTATGGTGTTTTCTTGTTTTGACTGCCCGATAAACATTGTCTTCTGTCTGAACCGCTGTCTTCTCTGCATTATCCCCCTGAATTAAACACAGACAGTTTTGGCCTGTCTCTGCTTTGTTTTTGTTTTTTTAAAGCTGTAGTTTTAATTTTACTACCTTATTGAGTGTGATGTTTGCTTACATAAATACGTGTGTGTGTGTGTGTGTGTGCGTGTGTGTGCATGGGTATGTGCATGTGTGCTCGCAACGTGATGAGCTCTATGCTAATTCAGTGTTGTGGTTTGCAGTTTTCCCCCTTCTCTGCTGGTCTGAACTGAAACAGCTGCCTTGGCTGCTTTGCCTCCAGCTGCTTCCAAATTGTCCCACCATTAAGCTATTATATGTTTACAACCACAGCACCGAGCAAGCCCACTAGGTGCTAGAAGTCCTGATGATCTTCCTCTGTTGGATCATTATCCTGGTTTCTTATTACACAGCTTTTGCCATGCTGTAATTAGCTGTGATACAATTAGGCACACTATCTCAACCGAGCTGTAAAGGTATCAGGCAATACTAATAATAGTATATAATAATATAATATATACTGCAATTAAATTGATAGATCAGCTTAATCTGAAGTTGTCATAATATGTAAAGAAATAATGCATCTGATTTATGTCCCTTGATACTGTGAATGCGTGATTTTACATAAACAAGATTTTTGCTCTCTAGCATGTGTTTCATACGTGCTAACTCTCTTTCATTCCTCCTTTCAGTCTGCTGGGCTCTGGAGCTGTGCCCGCTCAGAGGAGAGGAGCACGAACACATTGATCTTATTTGGACAGGCTTTTGTCTGGGACATATCCAAACCCAAACAGCCAGGGGAAGGACCACAACAGGGTGTAAGTAATTCTCTTGCAATCCAGACACACTCTGCATAGGTTACAGACAGAGCAGAGCCACTTGTATCATTCAAAACAGTGTTATTTCTTTATTCAGCGTGTAATGATTTATTTAACTGATACACTACCATGTTTCTTTCTCCTGGTCAGTTTTGAAGAGTGGTCGTGCTGTTATTTGACAGACTCCATCTATGCTACTTCAAACTGTGCTGAAAGTAGTATGCCAAAGAGGTGTTTCTCTGTCAGAAAATGCTGCCCAAAAAAGACATCTGGTTTATGTTATGACAACACTGCTCTAAGACGCAGCTTGTATACAACTGAACCAGTTAGCAGCTTTCAAGAATTGGAAGCATTCACTGTATGAATGTTTCTCATTATCTACGAATACAGAATAATACTGTACTTCAGTATTTGCACATATTAAGAACATACCTATTTCACAATAACTCGAGTCTGTTTACTGAAGTGAATCTATAGAAAAACAGCACATCATCTGTTAAGATCTGTTGCCTGTAATTTCAATGTGGATGTCACTTATGTTCATTTTTTTGTCCAGTGTAAACACAATCATGTTATACAGTATAGGGACAATGGAGATGTTGTTCTGATAATTTTTTTGTGTGTGCATTTTTCAAAAGAAACGTCTCAATTTCTGCAGTTTATGGGGAAAAAACCTGAATGGTGCTGATCCAAGGTGGAACATGGAGGATGACTGCTCATGAAGCTCATGGAGGACAACAGTAAATAATAAAAACAGTGCTGTAGGATAAAACTGTGGTGACCTAGAGAAGTACTGTGATAAACAGGTAGACAATTGAACGCAATCTGTATACATTTACTGTACACCTAAAACAAAACTAAGGCTGCAGCTAAGAATCATTTTCATTATCAATTAATCTAGCCGATTGTTTTCTCGATTCACTGACTAATTTCTTCTATAAAAAGTCAGAAAACAGTGAAAAATGTTCAGCATACTTTCCTAACGCCCAATATGACATCTTCAAATGTCTTGTTTTGTCCAACCAACAGTTGGATCAATCAAAAGATATTAAATTTACAATGTTACAATGGAAAATTAACAAATCTTCAAATCTGACAAGCTGGAACCAAAAAAAATATGAAACTATTAATTGATGATTTATTCATTTTCTGTTGATTGACAAGCTTAAGAGACATTGTCATTCAAATAGATAGAAACAACAGATACACCAAACAAAACTACTAAATGTTGGTGACCCCTAAAGACTGCAATGTTCATTGAAACCCCACAGTACAAAAGTGATGAACAGAACAAACATAGTGGCGATTTTGCTAGTTTTACCAGTAGAGAGGCTAAAAAAGTTAAAATTATCTAGAGGGTGGCGCTAGAGAAAAGGCCATGAAAACTCAAAAAGGGTTCATCCCCTTGGGAACATGAATGTGCTATCACACATAGTTTTGTACAATTGTGTACAATTCTGACATTTTGGCCTGATGGCAGTGCTAAAGGAAAGCTCATGCAGTGTGGGTTCAAAAGGGTTCATCCTCTGGGGTCATGAATATCCTCAGTAAATTTCATGACATGCTGTCATTTGAATATAAATTTTTATTGTGTGTAGGTGGGAATTCTGGCTTGGATGTGGCACTAGATGAAAGGTCAGGGGGTCTCTAAAAGTATTAGGATCCATCCTACGGGGACCATGAATATACAGTACATACCACATTTCATGGCCAGTAGTTGTTGATATATCTTGTTCTGAAGTGTTCGACAGATGGACGCTTAGAATTTATTTTAAATATTTAACAACAAAACATTTACATACAAAAAATGATAAAGATAAAAATGATAAAATGGATATGTTACTGTGATCTATGACCCTGTTCCTGTTGTGATTGTGTGCGTGTGTTTCTTCTGAATTATTCAGTAGGTACAATGTTCAAGGATTACTTTTGTCAGGAGCTTTTCTATTCCTGTAGCAAAGTGTTAGAAATTTTTTTAATTTTTTTTATTTGACAATCAATAAATTCAAAGATTTGGACAAAATTAAAAATGTCTTCCCTTGTGTTTGTATCCCTCCATGGAAAGATTGCAAAGCAACAGCAACAACATCTGTTTATATTAATGCAGCAGAAAATACCTATTTAAACACAGAGCCAAGTTTATGCTCAACTGGTTGCACAGGGATAACATCAGATATGCAGCGCTGCAGCATTATGGATCATTGGCTGATTTGGGTTCAATTGGAGCGCTATCTTCGGCTGCATCAAATAAGCACTTACCGGGATTAAAGAAAGTGTGTTATACCTCATAAACACCAATTGATGCTTTTAAAATGAATTACCTAGCAGCTGAAGTATGCAGTAAGACATTTGATACTATTTAGCCTTAAATTGCACAGCATTCCTTGATACACACTGTAAATGTAACAAGTGATCTGCAGAAACTAGATTGGGACTAAAGCTACCAAACCACACAGAAAAAATATTAATATATTAGAGACTATGTATATTTTGAAAGAAGCAATAACACATTAATTAAAGCTGAACTCATAGCAATAAAACACACCCTTGTTCAATGATAATACATTCAATGGTCTAGTATGACCAGTAGCTTATGGTGGCTAATTTTAGCTAAATTTTGACAGATATTCCTGTGTAACGGACATTGTTAACTCAGTTCACTGACTTTATGACTCTTTAATACTTGTCCTGCTGTTACATTAAGCATTATCCAATAATTCTCACATTGCTCACTTGATTGTTTAGCCTGATTTAGATTGCCCTGCAGCTTTTTAAAACCACAACCTCACCAATGGATTTTACTAAAGAACAAAACATGTATAATTTCTTATTATTGTAACCCTGATTTCACTCGACAGCAAAGATCTCAGGGGTGTTATAGGCTTTCTTTAGGTATTTGGTAACAGTGTTGGCATGTTGAATTCACTATTCCCATTAAGCTACATGATACATACACAATTTAATGCAATCTTTAAGTGAGTTTTAGTAGCACATTTGTAAATATCACTTAACATCTACTCAGCTGACAACAGTGCTAGATTGGGTTACAGATGGTACAGATGGTTTTATCAGTACTAACACTGTTTACTAGTACTTACTAGTGAAAAGTGTTGGTACTAGTAAAACCATCTGTATGTACTATTACAGTCATTACCAGTTGGTTTTCTTCTGTCATTCCTGGTTTCTTACTGGTCATTTCCAGACAGACACACAGTCAGTGTGGTGTTTTTTTGTGTACTTTGATACAGTTCTTGATGCATGTCGTTTCATTTGTTTTTGCACGTACATTTGTAGCCGTACAAGTTCAATGATTCATGCTTCAAATTCATAAAAACATATAAAAATAAGGTCATCAGGTACATAAAATGTTAACAAACCTAAGTATATCACTTCTTTTGATTAGCCAACTGTATGACTTTATTATTGCCTTCTTCTTTTCCCAGGTGTCTTATTGAAAGAGGATCAACATGCTCGGAGCAAATCGCATTTAGTGCTCTTCTGTAGGATGTGATTGGTGATAGATCAGACTGTATTCGGTAACAAAAGACTTGAATTAACTGGCTGTCAAATCAATAGTAGTCTCCCTCTCTCTCCCCCTCTCTCTCTCTCACACTCACTCTTTGTGTGTGCGTATTTTTACTGTATATATATTTGGAAACAGTTCTCTATATCTATTACTTGGGTAAGTCACACTATATGAAATTAGCTTACTGGAACCCAGGATTTTGTTAGAAGCCTTTTGAAAGGCATAATGAAGAAAGGAACAAGGTCTACCTATTAACTTTGTATTAAAACCGTCTTTTACGACGCTACCAGCCAGGAACAAACATCCATAGAATTCACAAATAAAAAGGGCAAACCAGCAAAATTTCTTGCACACTACTTTACTTTTCCCTTTCTTTGAAAATGTGTCCTCGCTCCACTAAATTGTAAATTTACAGGGTCCCTTGATTCACCCATGCGCTTTATTCAAACAAACATCTTTCATTTTATAAAACACAGCAATGGCTGTTTAAGATAACTGGTTGAAAAGCAAAAAACTACAGAATAACACGTCTTACTCTGGAGACTTGTTGTACAGGATAACAATAAACATTTTCCTTTTTGACGTTACACAAGACCCACAATATTTTCTGCATGCAATTCATGCAGCAACATACATTACTGCCCCTTCTTTGTGCCTCTTATTTCCTTGCTCTTTATCTGGTTGTATGACAGATAATGTGTGGGTGTAGGTGTGTGTTCGCTGTGTGCATTGAGTGTGTGTCTGTGTGCCTGCCTGTCATTGTGTGTCTGGTTACGTTAGCTTGTCTATCGGTGTGCACTCTTAAGGTCAGAACAGAATCAGCCTGCTTATTTTTGTCAGAGTCAACAGCCTGTTTGGTGAGAACACTAATCTGGAGCTGCCAGACTCTCTCTGTCGAGCTCATAAATTTATGTGACCTTGTTACAAAGGAGACTTTGCTCATTTTGATATGAAGTTCCATCTAGTTTATTTGTGGAAAATGTATCATTCAGGGTTCATATACTATATCTTAATAGGAAAAATGCATTTTTAGATAGTATACTTTATAATTGAATGTCTTAACTTTGCTTATCCCCTGAGAATAACGTAAGTAGTCAAGGACCTTCTGGGACATCACAAAGGTTGAAACTGCACTTCACCATGTTATAAACCATGAGAACAAATGTGCCACTGGGTCAGTCAGCTATTGGTACTGGCCAAAAAACAAATAAACGTGATCACACTTGAAACATTTTCTATACTGGTTAAACCCCTGATGTAGGAAGGCCAAGCAATTTTCAGGTGCGGGATGAGTGTGAGCCGTTTACTGTGAAAATGACTCCAATCTGGACACATTTCTGCTGTGTGAAGTAGCTTATTAGAGACCACTAAAACACACAATATTAAGGTTTAGGAAGTTTAATCGCAATACCTGTGTGGTAATACTGTTTCATTAAACTGTACTCTGCAAGAATACATGTTGTGTGATCTAGCCTTACTCACTGGGTCGATGGTCAAAGATGCTGTGTTGAATATATGCATATGAGTGATCTTCATTTATTTTACTTGGAGGATACAGTGAATGTCAGTCTGAGGTTTACATACTAGTTTTGTGTGCACCAACATGCTGACAACTAGCATGTACTAACCAGCACAGTATACAATTTATGCAGTTAATATAAACAAAATGACCATGCCTTACTATTTTGTAATAACAGGAAATGGTACGAAACCAAATCAGTGTCAATCAAAGTGCAACTTTTGCAACACTGCTGTCAGTTTCAAATTTGGAGACTTTATATACAGACAGTAAAATGTTGCCTATTTGTTTTGTTTTGTAGATGCTGAGCAGGATAATTATCAGTGGACCGACAATCTGATAATCCTGTAAATGTGTTGCATATTCTTTCTGTTTCAGGTTTATTTGTCACAAAAGTAATTTACTAACAGAAATGTTGCAACAACTGCACTGAACTAACTAGACTGATGGTTCAGTATCGAGGCCAGACAATTGTTTCCTTTCATCGAGCTTCATGATTTCACTGATTTCACACAGCTGTTGATAAGGCCCAGGTGTGCCTTTCTAGCCACCTGAACCCCTCTCGAGTTCTCCTCCTCCCCAAATCTCAGCCCTGCCTACCACATCCCTGATTTCACATCCTACTGTACGTACCTCCTGACGAGGCTGGAAGATGTCTACATTTTCTGTGGTCATCGCAGTTTCATCACTCCATTCACTTTTCCTGCTAATTGGTCACTTTGAATACCTGTTGTCTGTCTTGTGACATTGCAGTCATGCAGGGGAGTATGTGTTCGCGGCTCAACAGAAATGTTTACCAAACTATTTTCATGAACTGAGGCAACTGAGTGCAAATAAAAAGAGAGACGATGATATGGTCAACAAGCCATGTGAGAAAAGTGTCAAAAGAGTTTGACTTGAACTTTATGGCTTCACAATATGCTTCAGTGCAATCTCCATTACCCAGCATATCAGAATAAGCTACAGTTAAATGTTTTCCTCCTAAGGTATATTCTTAATGTTAGTGTCTTAATTTCACAGTGAAGTAAATGTAAATGTGATTAATTGTCTCATATTAAGTTGCGCTGGCAGTAGTTTAAGCTCTCCTTGGAGGGTGGTATGACATTTTACTAATTTCTGTGTGACAACCCTCCCATACAGCGATTCCAGTCTAATACATGAGGAGAATATTAAGTTGTTAGAGCAGCAAGTGTTGTATGATGGGATATATTCCTTTTTTTGCAAACCCAGTGAAAAAGGAGGCAACAATGGAAAAACCTATCAATTTAACCCTTCAGACTATTGTGTACCATAGCACCAGCAGCTCCACACAGGAGTAGGACTTGAGGAGATTAAAGCAGAGGCCAGGAGACAGAGAGAGCAGGGCATGTTTCCAAGGAAACAAGCTATGCTAAGGACAAGCACTTTTTGATGAAGGCAATGTCAATATTCAGAGGAGTCTTGCTCCAGCAGATGTCCACTTGATTATTCAGCTACACAAAATCACGAAAATCAAGACATTCACAAATGTGATTTTGGAAAGAAAGTTAACACACACAGAAATCATCATCAATGGTGTATTTATATTGCAACTTGAAATACTAGTTGGGTAATAAAACCTCAAATATTTACAGTGCACATGATGAACAGCATTAAAGGAATAGTTTGACATTTTGGGAAATGCACGTGTTCACTTATGTTACATAGTTACATGAGACGATTGATACCACTCTCAAATCGAAATGCTAAATGTGAAGCTATAGCCAGCAGGCGGTTAGCGTAGCTTAGCATATAACCCCCCTGTAAAACCACAAATTATCATTTTTACACCTCTGTTTTTGTATAAATTAAACAAATGAGATATTGCATGTCAATTTGTAAGCTTTAGAGGTGCTGGTAGGTGTTTTATTTTCACCTTTGAACAGAGGCAGGCTAGCTGTTTCTCCCTATTCACAGTCTTTGTGCTAAGCTAAGCTAACCAGCTGCTGGCTGTAGCCTTTTATTTACCATACAGACATGAGAGTGGTAGGCGATCAGTCTTTTCATCTACCTCTGGGCGAAAAGGTGAATAAGCATATTTCCCATCTCTTTAACCAACAAAGATTAATGATTAATGACAAAAGTGAACATGATGGCTTGAAACTTGAAAAAAAGTGTGCAGTTTGTGTGGGTTGTAACACTGTCAGCAGACCCAGTGTTGCTGTCTGCTGTTCAGATGTGGCAGACACTATGAAGGTTTGACATGTGTGTGTGGTATTTATGACTCCTTTCAGGCTAGACGGTCTACGTTGACTTGCACTATGCATTATTTAAAACTCTGACAGAGGTTTCTTTTTTCATGTTTTTCCAACTTTTTTTTCCTCTCTTTTTCCCCCTCTAGTTTTCCCGCTTGTGTTCGACTTGGTGCCAAAATGTGGCTGTGTGCAGCAGTGCTGGAATATATCACGTATAGTGGGAAAGCAGAGGGGCTCTCTGTGTGTGGCAGAGGCCTACACTTGGATTAATTTGCGTGATGTGAATTAATGGCTCACTGGTGTGTGGTTGACGCCCTTTAGTATCACCCACAAACTGCGACGCAGCTCTAGATGAGATCCCCACTGCATTAGATCACCCACCAAGCTGTACAGAGACAGCAGATGCAGAACCAAATGAAATGATCTTGTCACCTAAATCTGTTTTTGTCTGTCTGATGAAATCCTCTCCAGGAGAGTGCTTTAGTTACAACTTCTGCTCCCCTTGATTGGACTGGAAATGGTCTCATCCCTCATGATTAACCCAAGTTCAAATTGTGAAAAAGACCCAGAAGAATCACACACTCATCATCACTATTCCTCTCATCTGGCCAAAAATATGCACTTCTGGGAGCCTGCTATCGTTCTTTGTCACATACTGTACTCTACTTGCTTTTTCTTACAGAGAAAAAAATAATGTCTTTTATGTGAAGCCAGTCATTGTACCTGGGGAATAGAGACAGGGGAATAAAATGCTCTGTGTGTGTGTGTATGTGTGTGTGTGTTTCTCTTTAAACTGAAGCTGTCCTTTGCTTCCCGAATGTGATTAATATATTGTATTGGTTTCAGGCTTGCTGTGAGATTGCAGCCACACTTTGCCTTGAACACAAATATGGGTTCCATTCAGAAAGCCACTTTGGTCAAGTAGCACACGTCTTATTTTAAAGCAGTGAGCATTATTGCCTGTATCCCTCGGTGGCGAGCGAGGAATCAATCATGCTTTTATTTCTGTAATTCCAGGTTTAGTCCACTTAAGGAACAACTCTGAGTACCAGATAGCAAATGGCAGTTTGACAGTACCATGCTTAGGTATTGATTTTCAGCTTTATGTTATTGGCTGTGGTATTTTCAAACCTCCTCAGTCTGAAGCCAAATCATTGTTTTTCTGTGCTTCTGCCTCGCCAGGGACAACAACACAGTATAGGCAATAGGCCGCCTTAATAGTATATCCTTAGAGGGACTAGAAAGTGTAATGAGACTGGGGCACCTTGTTTAAAACCAACTGAGCCAGAAACTTCCAATTAAACTTGATCTGGTTTTCAGGGTAACAGAAGTCAAATAGTAAAGTGCTTTACTTCTTCAGTATTTCAACCTGGTGACGTATTGATCACAGTGTATTAAAAATGTTAAGTATCATTGCTTTTGTCATTGCTTAGATATGCTACTTGTAGCATTTTAGCATCAATAAAACAAACACAGACAAGGCTGTTTTACTTTATGTGCCACCTGGTTGAACGTTGTAGGAAATCTGCTCGATTTTTTGCAACATAAAACAGAAGGAAGATGCTGTTCTTCCAGCTCTACCGAAGCATTAAAAAAAATAATTCACAATGGCAGATGGAGCAAGAGAAACGCCGATGGAATAATCATGTTTATCCTTTTAACAGACGCAAAGCAGAATAATTTAGACAAACAGGATTTATGCGGTGTTAATGCTGACAAACACTAGTGCCAGCAACATCACAGCAGAGGCTAATGATCATCTCAACTTACTTCTAATTTGTTCAAGGCAATTCTAAAAACCTTTTTAATGGTTAGAGAGGTTGGAGAGACTCTCGAGGAACACAGGCATGACAGCACGCTGATTCAAGGCTTGCATGAGAGCTAATTTAGCAATTATGTTTTGTTGCTATAAAGACGACACATAATAGGTTACATGTAACCCCAGTTTGTCCCTCTCATGTATTAGCATACATTTGGGTCACACAGGTAAGACTCTTCTAACCATCTGGATGAAAAAGTATTCCACCTGCTGCATGATTTTTAATGAAAGTTTTTCTAAGTTGTACCTCTGTTTCAGAATCTCAACAAAGACAAGCAGCCTGGTGGTTAGGTGGTTATGTTTTATGATCTTTCCCTAACCTTAACCAAAGCGTTTTTGGTGCCTAAACATAACCACCTGGTCTCTGGTGATTAAGTCCTGTGGTTTCTACACCCACCATCTCTCCTGACCACCTCCATCCAGAGTGGTGCATAAATGTAACGCTTCATTCATTAAAAAAAAAAAGTTGCCTGTGAACATAATCCAGGCAGTGATTACGTTTGACAGCACTACGTAAGTGGGAAAACAATTTCGGATTATATAAACGTCATTTCTAGGAGACAGGGTTGCATTTAGGGTTGGAAACCATACCTCGATGCAAACCACTAGGCTTTGAGCAAAAACATTGACATCACTCACCAATATTGGAAAAAAATAAATAAATTAGTGGCAATATAGTTTTTCCAAAAGAGTACTTGAGATCTGCCTATGGAATAATTGAATTCAGCAGTCATTACTTTTATTTTTTACACCTGTGCTTTTCCTACTGTGACATCTCAAAAGGCCTATTGAGTTCTAGTTTTGCAAACGTTTGTTGCCCAAATTATTTGTGTGATTGAATTGATTCCAAACAAATTCTAACACATAAATGTGTTAGAATTTGTTGAATGAATATACCGGTATCTATATTTAGATGCAAACCTGTAACTATACTGGTCCAGTGGAATGATGGCCACGCTTCATGATTTATTTTGTCTCTCTCTCTCTTTCGTCATCAGACACCGTGAAAACTACAGAAAATAAAAGACGTAAAAAGTTTCAAATATACATCTCTGAGTCATTTTAAAGTCCCTCAAGCAACACGTTAGCACAACAGAAATGTGATGAAATCAAACAGAATTACTGAAAAAATATCACATTGTCCATGTAAAGGTATATCAAACAAACATTAGTCACAAAGGTAAACCAAATGAAACACTATGACCGTGTATGCCTCTTGGACCACGTGCAGAATATGAATATTTTGGGGCTGTATGTCTTTCCTCTGCATCCATGTTGTCTCTTACCTATAATGCCACAGTTTGCTCTTAACTAACCTTTGGTCATGTGACCTGTTACACTCTACATCAAAACACAACCTTACATAAAGAGCCCTACATTTTTAACCGACAATTATCAACAACACATTTTTTTCAAATAAAGGTTACCCTTTTAACATGTTATTTATTTACATTTTAATCAATTTTTAATGACCATATTAACTCAAATAATCATGAATTTATGACAGAAACATATCAATTAAACATATCAATGAAACATGTCTCTGGGACAGTTACAACACCTATTCTGCCACCAACAGTTGGTTTCAGCTGAACACTGCTGCTTAACTTTACTCGCAGCCTTTTAGCAGATCTGTGACTAAGCAAATATGGACAGGCATCATTTATCTACTCCCCAGATGCCCTTATTGGCCCTTATTATCTGCAGGTACTCTTTAGCTGCAGCTGTTTTGTGACTGCTAATTATGATTTAGTAGTTACTGCTAACCTAGCTAGCTGTTGTACTAGCATTCTGGAGCTAACGTGTTGCTAATACAACATTGTAACTACTGAACTACATTTGTGCTGTACATCCTATGGCATGAAGCACAATAACTAATATATGAGCTAATCATTACTTTTGTGAATCCAGTTTCCTTGTGACTGCACGAATACATTTTTATAATACCTGAAGTCTAACTCTTGTTTATGGAATCTCATTGTGTTCTGATTTGTAATCGCTATCATTGAATTTGTTGAATTTGTTTCACATTTGCTTGCAGTAAAAATCTCAAAGACAATCCGCTGTCTTCAACCTTTATTGGAAGCGTGTTTAGCTCTCTGCATAGCTGTGCACCTACCCGTATAGTGAGGGCAGAAGAACATCAGTATCAGAAAAATATTGTATCATATCATGTTGATTTCAATCATATCGTCCAACCCTACATCTGCCGTTAAATGTTTCCACCTGCTCTGCAGCCTTCCACGCAGTGTTGACATAAATCAATATGGCTGCCATTTGAACTAGAATCTTTTACAACTAGCAACAAGCAATGAACTGTTCATGTGCAAAACATTAGTAAAGTTACTAATGAACCGTACAGTAAAAGGAATTTGTGGAGCGTCGTCAAGTAAGATTATGCCTGACAGCAATCACTTCACATTTAGCTACAAAGCAGTGACCTTGAAACAAGGTGAGGCTGTGTATTCTGAGCTCTGGACAATTTGTCTCTCCAATTTCTCTGCAATTCCTGCAGTCCATCACTGTCATAAGCTCATTATTGATCAGAGACTGATGCGTCTCATGTTCACAGTTGGTTGTCTCCTACTGTATCCTCATCACTCTTATGTGAGTGTTGCACAGTGATATGTGCATCATCAGAACTGTAAAATAAAACAAGTATGAGGTATTCCAGTAACAATAAAAACATTAGTACTATCACATTGAGCGCACTCTGAAGTTCAGATATCTTTATTTATGGGTATTTGTGAGAAGGCACAGATAAAGGATTTTCATTAAACCCCAGTAGTTCAAAGAGACAGACAAAATCAGGGCCAGAGGGGTGGTACAGGCCCCCCCTGGAATCTGATAGGCCACCCCTGGTGCCCCCCTACCAGAGTCAGAAGGTGGTAGGTAGTTAGCTTGTTAGTATGACAGATGGATTACTGAACGGGCCTACCGGGTACAGGCCGAGGGCCCCTGGACCAGAGTCTCTGTATAAAGTGACTGTTAACATTTCTTGTTGGGAAGTCAATCAAATGACTTACAAAGATGTCCAAAATGACCACAAAGAGACACAAGGCGTCTACAAAGAGACGCAAAATGACAGACACAGAGAAACAGTGAGACCTGCAGTCCTACGACGCGTCGTTTGTAGTCGTTTTGTGACTCTTTCAGTCTGTGTTGCTTACTCCTATGTACAGCAGGACGGTTGGGGGGCCTTTTACATGTCTGTGTCCAGGGGCCCGTTGCCTCATAATGTGTCCTGTAGGCTATTTGGACTTACAAATAGCAACTATTTATTGCATCTATTGATATTATTTCATATTAGAATATTTAAAGTTGTTTATTTGGCATTAATTTATTATACTGAATAAACAATATAACTATTAATAATGTACAGTTTATTCTTGCCCAAAACCAGGGCTTTAAATGTGAGTCACTTTTTTACTCATTTTACAAATGTGTCCCCCTTCTTTAAAACTGCCGCGGTCTGTTTAATATATAAACTGAAAGTTGTGGCCATAATGGTCCCCAGCTCCCGCTCAATAAGATGGATATAATGAAAGCTTTCCAACAAAACCATCTAAACGCAGCCTGAAGCGCTGCACTGTACAAACAGCAGCAGGAAATTACTCCAAATTGTACACAGAAATGTGACTATGTGAGCAAAATGCCCCAATACAAGTGTCTCAAATCATCCTGCAAATGTCTGAGGACTGCTATGTAGCACAAAAGGAACATCCATCTCATTTAAATAAGTCAACAACTCCAGAGTATTTAGATTTTTCTGTAGACACATGGTGCCTCCATAGGAGACGCCCCCCGGCATGTTGGCTTTCTGCTGATTGACTCAGCGGGCTCTCATTATCACGCGGCGAATGAGCTGTAAATGTTCTTTTGTTTATTTTCAGGTTACATCGTGGTTGGGGAATGTCACTTCAATGCCAGTTTTGTTTTTCTCTCAAACTGAGAGGAGCAGTTACCACATTATTTATAGTATGGCATGCTTGGTTTAGTATTCCCACTATCCCAAAACCTCTTTGTTGGTACAGTGAGTGAAACACTTGCAAACTCTCCAAAGCTGTAGCTCTACAGCATATACCGCCCTCTCCATGTCATTATCTATGCGACACCTCGCAGGATGTAAGACTACACACTGGTTTTATTATATTTGACTTCAGGCTACAATCTAAAATAGTGAGATACCATAACTCTCAGTAATGTCAGGAGCAGTGAACGTCTGAGGAGCTAAAGAGGTTTGAAGCTGAGGAAAAGCCATAAATGGTTTCACACATCAAAGAGCTCGGAGAAGTGTTTTCTCCTCTTGGCTCGAAGAGGAATCAATACAAGCTCTCCTCTCTTAACTAACAGGTAGAGCCGTGAGCAGGTGGTATTTTAAGACTACAACCTCTCCCTCTGCCGAGGATTATCTGCTTATCCAGTTTCACATATTTATGTGACATTATGTGTCCACAGTGATGAAGAAATAAGCAGCTCTCAGTTTCAAATTTTTGTATTCGACTATTTTTAGAAGGTAATTGGTCAGCAGTTGCATTGATGGATTGAACAAAAGCTACGGAGAATTGTAATTTGTTCACACAATACATTAATCCGTACAAATTGCAATCTTGTAATTCTTCTTTTCTTGGACTGCAGACAAGAAGCAACTTAATTTAGCATCGCACATTAAGGGAATGGCGAGAATGGTGAATGTAAATAAATAGTACATTAAATATTAAATATGTCTGGTCTCTGATGCACTGGACATAAATTCTTCATTGCATCTACAGTATATCCAACTAATGCTTTAATATATTGCCCATATCTCTATTCTGCTCCTTTCCATTTCAGATCATTTTGATTACTACATTTCTTCTGACAGTTTCTTTGAGAAATGTAGAGGTTCAGACACTTCATATTTACGTTTTTTTAAACTGTCAGAAACTGCTAACACGAGTTTACAAAGGATTCAATCTTTGCCAAAAAGAAACAAAAAGCAAATAAAAAAATACAGAATTTGAACCCCACTTTGAGCTTCCAGCAGTTCACATTAATTAAAGTGTCATACAGCCGAGCTTTGCTTCTTGAATGACAATGTTTTCCTCATTTGCTTCAGAAGCTCTTATCAAAAGTGATAGACCTGGCAAGATCAAAGTGCAGCCTAGTGGTTTTCCCTCTGGCAGTTTCTGACTGGGCGAGTGAGCTTTTAAGGGACTTGTGACAAGCACATTGCCTTTGAAGCGGATTAGTATTGTTACCGTCTCATGTTGCACAATGATGTTCACAGCATACTGTCCCCAGAAGTCATTGGTTTAAACTATCTGGCCGACTGAACCCCACACAAATTTCCCAGTTGAATATTTGTTCTCACAATTTCAAAGCGGCCCCTTGAGCCCTATAGTGATGCACTATAATCATAATGAACAGGACCCTCTATAGACCCCAAAGAGCTGCTGCTGATAAAAACTTATTAAGCTTCTTTTTCATGTCCCTGAGGAAAGATTGATTGCACTGAGAGCCTTTTAATATAAATATATTATCTCCCAACAGTGATATGAAATCTCACTCTGAAAAATGCTGCTCCAACACTTTATCAATGGAAACGTGATCAGAGGCAATCTAAGACTGCAGCATATTTTAAATCCTGCAGCTGCAGTACAGCTGCATAACTGGCTCAGTATACACAAGACTTTTTGGGGGTTTTTTCACCTTGAATATTGTCATCGTGTTATCTTTTGCTGCTTGTGGGTTCCTTTCAGTTTCAAACAAAGGAAGTATTGAAAGACAGCCCATCCTACGCTGCTAGACACTTAATGATGGAAAATCTCCTCTACATTACTTTCTCAACAGCAGTCACTTTGTACAGCTGCTGCAGGTGTCGTATTGTTCATCAACAAAAAACAACCGAACAAAGACTGGATGACAAAACAATCTCACCATAAGGTCATCAAAATGTTATACCATTCTTTTAAAGACTTCTCAGCCAGACTGAAAGTTCATTCTTGACAAAACAAATCTCACCACAAGATCCATTTAGTAGCTGTTCTGGAGTTAGGACTGAAAAAATGACTACTGCTACTTCTGTTGCGTTGCAGTAATCTACAATTTCAAATCATACTCAGGAAGCTTTCAAGTCACATGTTCATGGCCATTTATTCAGTTACTACCTGCCCAATAACATTTCCCAATCAGTCTGGTTGATTTAAAACTTCTCAAATAGAAAATGTTTAACTGACTACACTTAAGAGCTACAACCATGTCAGTGACTCTAAGCTGTGAGACAAATGAGATTTCAATAGAGTTGAAATTGATGAATAAACAGTTGCTACATGTCTTGCCCCTTTTTTTAAAGTCGTGTGAGTGAGGCAGGGTCTTGGATTAACAAGGACAGGTTGAATTACAGCTTGAGTTTGGGGGCAATTCAATAGGAAGTGAATCAATCTGAGGATTAATTGTTGCACCACATCCTGAGCAGCAGACACTCGATACAGCCAGAGGGAGACTGCTATAATGGAAGTGAAATACAGACAGCACACAGCTATAGCAGCTTAACCCTTCACAGCTCCTACTACTTATTTTATGTCTTATTAAAAGGCTGAGAGAAAAGTTTAAATAAGTGACTGGAGATCAGCTACAGCATTACAGTATATGGGTCAACGTTATTACTGGTTTCTTTCTCCCTGAAAATTATAGTATTTTAAATAGACACGGTGAATATTATACAGTATTCCACTGTTTTAGGTATTTTTCATGTGAAATCTTGTATATGAAGTTGTGGTCATTAATGTGGAGGTTGTAAAATGTGGAGTTGAAATTCTGCTTTTTGCTTCATGATTTCAGTTCTGTTCTTTATTTTTCTTGTACAGAACTGACACGTGGATTATCTTCTCAAGCAAGTGAGCTCTATTCTAGTTTTGCTACCACATGAAATATTACTGTGATATTTTTGTCTAAAAGCCTGCTGAAAAAGGCCTGCAGGATTATTAGATATTTAGTGAGACCGAGGTTAGCAAGCCATTCTTTGCCTCCCACTGTTTTATAGCTAACACTGTCATTCTTTGGGGAGCGCTTTGCATCAGAATAGTCTCATGGGGTACAGAAGGTGAAGGTTACTCTCCAAATGAAACGCAAGCGTCACGTTCAGCAAAGATCTCAAGAGAAATACATGAAATACATTACATGAAGAGAGGCGAAATTGTGTTTTTCTGTGCATACAATATTTAGTTTTACTGGATTTTAAATGTTATTCTATATGAAGTAGGTCGGCACCAGTGACTATTTTTGAATTTTTAAATAACCATTTGTATTTCAATTTTTTTACAAAACTACTATCAACTAACAGTCGCACCTCAACGTGTCAGAGCTTCCAATCATATCACACAATAGTCTTCAGCAGCACCAGTTTTTAAGGAATTATCGAGGTTCAAATTTCCATTTTCCAGAGCACTTTAAGGACTTCTTGTTCATGTTGGCTTAAAAGTCTGAAGTCCATTCTTGACCTTGGTGCAGCAGTTGGCAGAACAATCTCACTTCTAGGTCCATTTAGTAGCTGTTCTGGAGCTCTCAGTCATATTACATGAGGTCAGTTGAGGAGCCATTAAATTTTTTGATTTCTCACCAATTCTAAGAGTAAATAATGTTTTGTTTGTTTTGTCTCGTGTGAAACTTGTATCTTGTTCTGTTTTGATCCTCAAAATGAAAAAATGTCCTCCCAAAACTCCTGAGGGTCTGCTATGGTGTTACTCCAAGTCAATAATATTTTTTAATGGAGCCTTAGGGTGACATTGACTGAGAATATTTTTTTGCGTTCCTTATATACAGTGTCAACAAATATCCACTGAGGCAGTGAGCTTAAGAATAAAAATGACTGAGCTGCCACTGTTTTGTTATTTTATTGAAAATCTTTCAGCGATGTTGCCGTAGATATATTTTATTGAATGACATAATCTGACCCACATCTATTGCTGCACATATTACATTCTCTCTGCATCTAAGGTTGACTTCTTGTCAGACCATATTTGCAAACATTATTCCCATAAACATCTTGCAGATTTTTGTCTCGGCTGAGATTCATTGCAGGAAATTGATTCCTCTTGGACATTACTCTTGCAAAGAGATGCTGCTACGATCTGAGGCAGGTATACGCTGTCATTTGTCAGGTGTCTCTGTGAGCGCTCTTGTGCTTTGACTCATCGCATCTGGGTTGGCTGGAGAGAAGATAGGCTCTTAAACAAATGGCTGCTGTCACACAAGAGGAGGCAGCCTTTAATTAGCCTGTCCTCACAATTGGCACGCTCCGTGTCAAGCTCCAAACCTGTTCTGAGCCAAAGCTTTAGCACTTCTTTAGCATTTGCTTCTTCTCTACTCATTATTATGTATGTGTTAGTGTAATGCATCAGTACCATGGGGACATACTCAATGTCAGTTGTTCACAGAGCAGCGTTCCCGGAGCTGTAAAGGTGGTTTGCTCAAGCAGAGTAGTTGAGATCCCCTCATAGTTTAAATACACACTGTTTTTTTAACATGTACATATCATTATCATTGTCAAGTATAAATCTAAGCACGCTGTATATACTGTCTATAGACATGTATATTTGCATATACTGTACATATCCATCAACTTTATGTATATAAAGTAACCTAGTACATTAATCATTCTTATTCCAGCACTCTTTGCATGTTGTTGTCATTTTATATATATACGCATGTAGTTTTTCTCTTTTCTATTTGTACCTATCTTTGTTCAACTTTGCTGTCCTTGTTTGTAGCCGTATGTCTATTTCTATCTTCCTGTGAATTGTTCTTGGAACTGTGAGAGCGAACGAAAATGATTTTGATTCTGACTGAGACAGTTCGTTTAGCCTAGCTTAGCACAAACACTGGAAGCAGAGAGAAACTGCTAGCCTCTGCCAGTTGGAGGAAAATATGCCTTTAAACAGCTCTAAAATTACTGTGCACAATTTAGCAATAGTTCTACCTCTGTAACGCATTTTAAGTGTAATTCCAACAAAAAAAATAAAAATTTAAAAATAATCTCTTTTGCAATCTTACCATGTCAATAATCACCAAATCAAACATCATTTGGCTTCTCAGCAAAACATCCAAAAAATCAGCTTTTTTTTAAGTATTACAATGACTTTTAAGATGCTTCATGGGTTTCTCAGGTGAGGTATAGATTTGTGTTGAATATTAATAAACATAAATATATTTGAACAAAATACTATAATACAAAATAAAGTAGCCTATGTACATCATGGTCGACTTTGATGATCTAAGTCCATGTGAGTACTGTATACAAAGAGTTTACAGGTGTAGTAGCCTAATTACGGTGATAATACCCACGACTGAAGGTCATTTTATGTGCCCATGCTTGACAGCTATACTGAGCATTTCCACACATGTAGTTAAAATCTATTTGGACTGTCTCTTCGTGCTTTTTATCTCATACAATTATTCTGTGTTTTCAAAGCATTGGTGGATCCATGCATTGTCTACCCTTAACAAAGGAGCTTCAGCACCGCTAAGTAATATACTCGTCTTATCTTGAAGCCTTTCAGATTAAGATAAATGGGTCAATTTCAAAAGTAATCAGCTAACCTAAAGCCAATGCGTGTTTCTTGAATATCTGAATTCATCACTTGCTCTCCTTTGCTTTGTTCTCCGGAAAGTGACTCTGTTTAGAGACAATAGAAATGATTGATTTGCAATACCACTTCCAATACTGTATGTGACATTACTAAAATACCCATTCAGTATAATGCCTGAACACAATGAGGGTAGTTAATTGTAAAAACTAGAAGATATTCAGCTGTAAGAATCTCAATTACTTTATCACACAAAGGTTAAAGAAACAATTAAAGACACTAAGTGAGTGAGTCAGACAAAGCCTGTGTGCAGGTTTTGAGGCGTCACACTGACAGTTCCACAGAGACTGTATTGTCTCTTTGAAGACTGGAGACTGATTTATTGCAAAGGAGTATCAAAGCAGGCATCCTCTCAGTGATACATACCTCTATTTTTTTTTCTGTCTGAGAGATAAGGACCCAAGCTGATGATCCTGCCATGCATTTGAGACGGCATGTTTTCTATCTCAGAATAGGGTTTGAATATTCCTAGTGTTAATAATTTATTTATATTCATGAGCAGAAGAGAACAACATGCAATGGGTCAGACACACAGAGCATTTCACAAACACCTCCCATTGGAACAGCCTGTTGTGCTTATATACTGACAATTTTGAATTCAAACAGATGATAACAGATCAAATATTAAGTTTTTTATGTGTTCAAATAGTAGGCCTCATTCGAATTAAAAGAGAATGCTCTACTCTGGACCAAAGCAGTGGCTCAACCAACCAACTGCCATCCCTAGAAAACCACTGCTAGCATGGCGAATACATGACTTAGTATTATCTGTGGCATTATTGTTAACAATGTTGTTGATGCGGTGAAATATTTATCACTGCTCACTGTACCAGAGAACATGGTAGTACGTGTGGTATAAAAAAAAGATATGATTCACTATACTATAGTACATAAAACTGTATAATAGATACATGTATATTCAGATTCAATTTAATGTACTAATACAACTACAAGATTACGCTATAGGCATAATTACAATAGATACATGCTGTATTTTACAGTGGGCATATTATAGTACGTCTGGCAGGTGCGGCAGTAGATAGTAATACAGTAGTTATAATGCAGGGATGCTCAGTATGCTCAAAAATCCGACAAGACCCGCGGGACGTTTTCGTGACGAAGCATAGTTTTTTACAGAAATTACTTTGTAAAAGAATCCAGGGGATTCTGGGTTTTTTTCTGCTCTGAGTTACAACAAACACTTCTGCATCAATTCTTAACAAAATCAAGGGCAGACTCATTCCGATTACACCATTAAAAAATAACTTTAACTGTACAAAACTAATGTTTTAATCTGCTTTTCTGGTGTTTGCCCAATGGTTTTGTGTGATCACAACTGATATTCTGCTTTATGTTTCATGCTGCCCAACGTCATGTCCAGATTTTCTTTTTGAACGTGGCCCTGACTCAGCTCTGCATAAGTCGGCAGAGAGCAATTTCAAACAGTCGTCTGTCAGCAGGGTAACGTGAAAAACAGCAGCAGAGATTTCTTGTCTGCAGCTGTATGGAAATAAGGCAGTGTTTTGCTTCACACCATTAAACTCTCCCAGTAGGAAGAACTGCATTAAATAGTAATTTACATTTTAAAGTGCCTTATGAACAGTATACTGAGAATTGCCAGTCTTGCATGCGTGTCGACGGAATAATAAATCCTCTGTTTCATTAAGGTTTCCTGGGAAAGTCACAGGCACAGAGAAAGTCCTGGGGTTCATAGTCACAATGTACGCTATATACAGTGTAATTCACAATATAAGATGTAAGATGTAAGTAATAATATGCAAGTCCACAATATACATCTTTCACATATCCATCATCATTATTGGCTTTTGGGGTTTAGTCGAGGCAATCAATTTTTCCGTGGTATAATAATAATCTACTATTTGCGGCTAGTAGACTATTTTCTTTTTCTATATGAGATGAAAACAAATAGACTCTCTATGTAAGTCTGGGTTTTGTGAACAGAACAATTTACAAAGTTACCCAATAACCCTTGAAGCGAGCAATTACCCAAGCTATTTTGTACAACTGATTGCAATTACCTGCGTCTGCACTCCAAAGAGCAGAAGTCGCAGAGTGATTTTGATTGTATCTGCTATTATTTGTAATCTCCAGTGATGATGGAGCTGGTGAGAAAATTATAGTCAATTTACAGTAAGTGCAGGTAATATTTATTATTATTATTATTATTATTATTATTATGTATGAGCACAAATACTATTTAGCCTTAAATAATCAACACACATTACTTGCACGTTGGCTTTTAGAAGTGATATTTTACATTTTACATTGTCATTTGTAATAAGCATCATTCAGAACAAGCATCACTGTAAAGAATCTCTCTTTTCAACAGCATGGCTCATTAATTATATAATGTTTCTGTGATTTGTGTGTCATTGGAAATGTTCCAACAATCATGAAAAATCTCTCAATCTATTTTCGACTCTGATATCAGCAGCTTTTCCTCCCACTTTTCCTCTGCCTGTCACACTACAGTATGAACGTGTAGGGCTGTAGGGTTGATTAACAATTATTTTGAAAAGCATATGTTCTCCTGTGGATGAAAGCTCGTGATTGTCTGTCTTTTCAACCTCTGCTGTGCTTCAAAGTGGCAGGAAAACAAGGCATTTTCTGTCATTTTGTTTTGCACTTTGTCTCGTATATGCTGTAAATTTCGAAGGACAGGAGCCACATAGATTCAGACATATATTCGGTTGTTTCTTTTCCTCTCGAGTGGCTCTCTGGCTGCGTCTCACTCTGCCTGCTGCACATAATAGACTGTTGCACGGGCTCTTAAAAGTCAAGCATAGATTGGAGGCCACTTCAAATAGATTAAAAAGTGCTGCCTTGTTGTTTATGCAGGCACAGAAAATAGCATTGATGAAAAATACTGCTGATGTTTGAGTTCATCCACATTCACACCAACTGAGGGGTCATTTCATCGCACACTGAGATCCATTTGATGCTTCACTGGATGTAATGGGAAAGGCAGCTCCTCCAATCTCTGAGGGCACCTGCGCAACATTCAGCACATCTACACTTCATCACACTGTTCGTACTTTCTGAGAAATGATAAGTTAATCTCACTCAGGCAAAATTTATTCCTTCAATGGAAATATGACAATTATTTTCACTTTAATTCCCTTTAAGTTCCATTTTTTTCTAGCTGGAAATTGTTGATAGTAAATTGAGTCATATTTCATCTAAAATACGATGTCCACTTAATAATTTATAAATTATTAAACATTTTCATTTTCTTGTTGTTTGACAAAACAATCTCAACTCAAGGTCCATTTACCAGCCTTTTCTGGTTTTTTCCACTGTATCATACGGCCCTCATCAGTGGATGGAGTTAATGAAACTCACATTTTAAAGATTATACTTAAATATTAGAATTCAAAGCTAGTCAAGCTCAATGACAACTGAACAAACTCCATCTGCTAATGAAGACCATGTGATACAGCTGAAAAAACTACCAGTATATTGATTGTTTATTGTGCATTCATGGCTACTTTCAGCTATTTTATATTTCATGTAGTTACATAAATGAAAATAATATTAAATACATTAGCATTATATACCTAAATATATAAATACACGTACACATAAATTTGTTTGAAATAAGTAATTAAATCAAATAAAACAAAGTACAGGACTAGTTAGTAAAACAATAAATGTAACATATATATGTAAAACATTAAAACATTAATTACAATAAGTTGTGTAAACCCTATATTAGTCAGAACAGCTACAAGTGGAACTATGACTCATTAGAAATCTCCTCCAGCTGCTTCTTAAAAGTAATCAAATTGAGATATTTTCCTATTAAAAAACGTTAAATTATTCCACTGAACGGCCGCCCTGTGCAGAAAGTGTTACCTTTAAAGTGTTAGTTCTGGTTATGGAAGAGTTACCTTATCCATTGTTACTTATCTAGTTTTACAGCATATTTCAGATTACAGTCCATTTTTCAACAACCACAGCTATTTGAAGATAATGAAGCTTCTTTTCAAGATTTTTCACTTTCTGCATACATGCTATGCAAAATGATGCTTTATACCATGCAATCTGTGTAGTTTTATATGAAAAAGTAGCAAAAGCATAGGCATTTATTCCTCAGCAATGTCTGTTAGTAGAATAATATCACCTTGTTCAACCTGCTGTCAGCTGCAGCTCAACGTCATGAAAGACTGGTAGTTTCCATTTGCTTCACATTCTCTTCTTATTCTACTGCTTTATTACATTGTGAAGGTAAAGCTGTTCCCCCTGCAGTCACAACTGTTGATGCAGATATTGACTCATTTAAGCCGTACTCTTTTCTACCAGTTCAGCTGAAGAGGCTGAACTCATTAACATGGTTAAACACTGCAACACTACTCCCCAAGGCACCGCTCTCTTAATTAGGTCACAGCTAAACTGACAAGCTCCACTGCAAGTGAGTTAGTTTATTTCTCACTATAATGATGTGATGGTTCAGACTTTGTGTATAATCTTCTGCTTTTTGATTGGCTGTAGTGTGAATATGAAGGCAACTTATGATTGTGTAATGAATTCAAATCCCATCTTCTTGTTGGTTAATCTCTACGGTTCAGTTATTGATACTCATTCAGACTTCTGCATGATCATCTGTCACCAGGTTGCCATAGACAGTCCCCGGTTGCCATGGAGATGGCCGTAGATTTGTCAATGCCACTGCAGGTGGGAGCAGCGAGACTGCAGGTTTTAATGTTTGTGTCAACATGTCACACGTGAAATTTATTTATATTTAAAAAGACAATAACACATTGAACCCCAGCGTGTCCCAAACTAGTTTCTTTTTTAACAATTTTCAATATCACATTTCTTTAAATTGCTGTACTCTTGTGACACAAAACATGCCATTTCCAGCAGGACAAACAAAGGTTGTGGATGTGTGGGAATATGCACCCAAAGCCATGAAGTATTCATGTAACCTGTTTCCCTCTGTCAGATGTCTCACCAGAGACACAGTATCAGCCTCATTGCCTTCTCCGGGCCCCATCAATAGGGTGAAATGAATACCACTTTAAGTAAGTAAGGGCAATCTCTTTTTTTTCAGAGGCAATGAGATTACATGTATCTCTATTGACTTGGTGTTATACAGTATGTAAGCGATCTATTTTAATAGGATTAAGGCATGTCGTATGAGTACCAGGACTCTTAATGTGTGAACAGCAGTGTGTCCGCTGAGTTTTAATGTCCAAACCTTTGGCTCAAGAGCTAATGCTTTCTACTCATGACTACCTGGGCCTCGTAAGCTGCACAGTAGCGCCAGACAGCCAATCGAATCATACCGCACTAATTAACTTTCAAGACTATGCAGAGTCATTTCATTACAAATGCTGTTTCCCTTCATCATATCTCTGCTGCTGTGTTTCAGCAATCAGTCTCTGGAAGATTGAAAACTAAATTGAGTTTGTGTGTAATGCACCTCAGCCGTCTGCGAATGCTAATTTTGCTGTCAGGGAGAGAAAAAAAAACAGAGTGAAAAAACACTACCTGTGCGTGAGGCTGTGCAGTGTGGTACAAAGTGCACCGACGCTGCTTTGATATACTTCAGATTAGATCACTGCTGTATTTATAATTTTATACAAGTTTTCAAAAATAAACCCCGTCTCCTTGATATTGAGAAATATAATACTGCCACAATTTTGATTTTTATTTCCATCAATGCAAAGTCTCAAAATGTTAATACTTATTTAGTATTTAATTTGTTTTCCCTACAATTTGAGCCCGTATCAACTATACACAATGATTAACACGTTAAAGGTTAAGTTTAGGCACTCACAGGGCTTGGTTAAGGATAGGTAAGATATGTGGTCTTGGTTTATAATATAAGAGCAAGTCAATGCTGATTGAAAGCACTTTTTCAGTATTAATTGTTTTTCTTGCCTAAACCTAACCACACGGCTAAAAGCGCCATTGTCAGCTCAGCCGTGATTACTACCTGGTTTACTAAAAGACGCAGAAGCCAAAGAAACAATCATGATGTGACAACTCTGTTGCAAATAGCAGCAGCTGAGCTATGACACCTTATAAACAGCTTGTTAAGGTCTAGTTTTGTACTGCAGTGAACCGGTAGAACCAGAAACTACTGAACTGAAGGCAGAATACACTATGAATCTTTTAAATGAATTGAACAAAATGATTCAAATGAGCAAAGTGATTGGTAATTTACACCTCTAGTACAAGAAGGTTGCACCACTTCACTGGAAAAAAAAAAAACGTTGCCTGCAAACATAACCCAGGCAGCAATTACATCTCCTTTAAAACAGATTTGTCAAAATAAATTAGAAGAATATAAACATCATTTATGTGTCTGTACTGTAGACACAAAGCCTTGCGATCCCCTCCAGTAAAAGCTGCTTTTGTGTCCTGTTAGAGCTGCAGGACAGCATCCTGACCGCCGGTCAAGTAGCCGAGTCTGATGACTTAATTAAGGTCACAGGCTGAGAGCACAGTTTGCCCATCCTCTGCCTCATTAACATATCTCTTTGTTCAATATGTTGATGGGAGGCAATGGTTTACAGTTAATCAGCTTCACAGCTCTGATTATTATTAAGTGTATTGCTATAGGCTCTTTTGAGATTTAATTTAATTGCATATTTTGTTTTGTGATGCCTAAAAAGGTTTACAATGTGACTTATTTGCCCAAAACGTCATCTATAACATTTTACGCAGACACTCTCACAAACAGCTCGCACTCTCCATCGCCGACGTGTTGAGCTCATTTACCCAGCACTGAGAGAAAGGTGATAGCTGACAGTGTGAAGTAATCTGCTCTATTGATCATGCTGTCAGAGAGTGACTTCAGCAACTGCAAAAGCAAACACAGCGAACATTAACCCTTTATCAGGCACAGGAGACGGACAAACAAAGCAACAAGGTTATACTGATGATAGTGAAACCTTAAAGTGCTGTACATTTTGAAAAACAATTTGCTTTCATAACTTCACACTTCCCTCTCCCTGTGTGAATTTGGGTTGGTCCTGCAGCGTGCTTTTACCTGTAAGGAGAGGAGTGTGCTGCGGGGATCATTTACTGACACTGGCGTCTACGGTTTTGGAGATCAGAGGGTGAATCCCGAGGGGGTGTTGATGCAGACTCGCGCTTTGGTTTGAGGATCTGTATTACGTTGCTCCGTCAAGCCCCTCTTCCATCAAGTTCAGGGAAACAGAGCCCATAAGCCCGTGTGTCATTGAATATTTATCATGTATCTGATTTGAGGGGGAGAGATTCCTGAGATATGGCAGCACCCCCCCACCCCCCACCCCCCACCCCCACCCCAAGGCCTGCAACTCAACACCCTGTAATAGAAGCCCTAAAATGTGGCTGTCATTTTCTGCCTCTGGGACATGGTTAATTAATTACACGTTGGACTCTACACTTAACTCTCTGAGCAAACCTCTCCACATTATTTCACAAGTTTCTCCCAGCTCTGTCAGTGTGGTACAGTATAATACTGTATGTCTTCATCTGTGAGAATATGAAATGCAGCCCAAACCCTGAGAAGACACACAGCAGCCTGAACATTCCCTTTGACTGTCAGCCAATGTGCAGTATCTATCTCTGTAGCATTATTAATGTAAACAAATCTGTTAGATGATGGAGAATTCACAAGTCAAACATTGAAACCTGTGAAAATGTTAGGAGCTTCAGCCTTCTATAACTATTCGTTTGTTAGCTTGTTTAACAAGGACAGTAAAGCTAAACATTGTTACATAGCAAAAAGTAATGGAATAGATGTAAAACACACAAAGGGATAAATCAGATTTAGCAGTGCTTTGAGCTAATGCTAATGTCAGCTAACATGCTGATGTGTAGCAGATAATGTTTATAGTTTATAGATTTATAATGTATCTATATTTAGAGTTGACTATGTTCACCATCTTAGTTAGGCGTGTTAGCATGCTAACATTTAACACACAAACATACTGCTGAGGCTGATGGGAATGTCATTACTTTTTGCAGATATGTGTACATAAACCAAAGTAAATTAAATTCAAATTTAGACCTGATGATGGTGAGATATTTCACTCAATACCAAAAATGTCCTCAGGGTGGCACTAGGGAAGGCGTCTGGAGACAATGAAGTCATCAGGATTCATCATCTGGGGACCATGAATGTCTGTACAATATTTCATGGCAATTGATCCAAAAAGTTATATTAGAGATATATTTATCTGGACCAAAGTGGTGGACTGACTGACCAACATTACCATCCATAGAGTTATGCCCCTAGCATGGCTAAAAACAACAGAACAGACTAAACAGAGTGTGGTCTATATGCATGTGTCCATGAGTGTTGTGCATGACTGTGAATGCAGTAACATATAGGAACATATAGGAAGTGTGTGTATGGGTGTAAGCATATACAGTATGTACATGCAGTATGTAGGTGTACAAGTGGATCCATTCAAACTCATTAACTGTTAACATTTCAATTGTTGTTTAAGATTAAATGCTAGAAATTCTACCATACTAGAGATTTTTTTGTTCAGTGTATTATTTCAGTTTTTCACAGCATGACAACCAGAAAAACATTAACTAACACAGAGTGTGTGTGTGTGTATGTGTGTGTGTGTGTAGTGGTTGCATGCTGACGTCACACTGTATGTGTAGCACACTGTTAGCACTGCATGTGTTTGATGTACTTTCACTCCTTGTCGCTCTGTGCATTTTAGTTAGAGCCGCTCCAATGTGGAGGAGATCGATTTTCTGCAACAGGAACATTAGTGATTCTCGAGCCAAGGGTATTAAACTCAAATCATTGTGTTCTATTGTTTGGCATGTCATATTGATTATCTCCTGGGTTTCACTGGCGAGAGTGAAATATTGTAGCCTCAACAGTCTTGCACACAAAGAATTGGATCCATTTGAAAACAAATAACTTGTGCAAAGCGATACAAAATATTTGTTTAGATTTAATCTTTTCATCTGTGCTGTGTTGGTGAATAAATGGAAAATGTAAGTGGCCGAACCTGAAACAGTGTGTAATACCAGGTTTATAGGTGAGGTGGGTATCAACTGCATTAAACGGAAATGTAGTCAGCCCATGTGTTGCTGCCCTGCAGCTGCCCTGTGGTCAGATTTACAGTGGGAGGAACAAACTGACGGCAGCATCACTGCAACATGTTAATACATTTTAAAGTCAGACGATGACACCATAAAAGAAAAAAAAACTGTTCAATTATTGATCTGCTGGCTGAAATCCCTTATTATTTCATACTACCTGCCAGAGGGCTGTCTCCAAGGACACGACGGCAGAGTCTTCACAGTAGACCGGCTCTGCCGTTCAGAGAGACGCGTCATGCATGATAACAATGATGAAACCCCTCTTCAGCTAAAATCAATATTCTGATCCATGAGTCCCTCTTGCTGTTCTCTCGCTTGAATTAGACACAGCAGGTACGGAGAGAAAATGTCCTTTTCTGAGGTGCATTCACTCTCACTGAGAACAAAGATTTTTCATCATTGCATCATCGTGGTGAATCTGATGAAATGGACCTTTCTCCTGAATGCAAATTTAAAGAAAACACATTTAACCATTTTAAATTGTATAATTGTCACAACCCTAAAAATAACTTGTCTAGTTATCTTACGCCACATAATTATGCAGACTTTATTGCAGCAAACAGCAGTTGTGTCTGTTGTTGCTACACTCATCACTGATTCACCGTTTTTAATGAATTTTAAATGTGAACCTGTCAATACTCTGTGACTCTGCTGGGAGAAAAGATAAGTACAAAAGCTCTGTCTCTATTGTAGCACAAACAAAGCAAAAAAAACCAAACACATTATTTTACACAAGAGTTAAAATCATAAACTTTATATACAATGTACAGATTGGTGGGTTTTGCCTGGCTCTATTCATCTAATGTGCTTTGTTTTTCTATCAGTGTGACATTTACTGTATAGGCTTCATTGAATATGTCACTAGGAGACATTGTTTCCATGACTGATGAATTACGAGTCAAAACGAAGCGTGAATTCATTACCCCGAGTGCTTATATTACAGCACAAACAACACATATATTTCACAGTCTACACTGGATCTTCTTGTATAGATCTGAGCCAGGGGAATGCTGTGCGGAAAATATGGTTATTTGCCCTCAATTCAAATGCATCACTAAGCCTTGTTTTGTTTATGCCAGTTGAATTCTGCATTGAAGACTGAAAGTTACCATTATCCTCTGCTTCCTGGCTGAGTTATTCATCTGGGTCTCCTGTCGTGTCTCCTAAATAAAAAGCCTGCAGCGCCTCGCCAACCTCCCACTCTTCAAGCACCACAGGGTCTCTCACAAAGCTAATGGTCACACCGGGGCCTGTCAGCCCTCTCCAAAGCCCATCCTTTGTACACGCTCTGCTCCAGTCTCACCCCTGCTGCCCTGCACCTTACTACAAATGTCAAAGAATATTGATTTGGCTCAGAATGACAAAGTCTTCACTGAGATAGCTGCCTTTGTACTACTGCAATAATGCCCTGACCTTCATACATGCTGCAGCTAGATACTAGATCTTAAACTGTACATTTCCTGCTGAATTTGTGTTTGTCTTTTATGAATGTTATCAAGAAACATATCCAAAATGCCAGCTGAAACGCCACAACGGTGCAGTAATTGCAAAAACGCTGCCAGGTTGTGAGCAAGTCTCATAAATGTTGCTCCTCTGATGAACACGCCGTCTCTTTTAGAAACAAGCCTCTGAAGCAGCGCAAATATTCCTGTGAGCCTTTTAGACTCTTAGCATGGCTGAAGTAAACAGCATGGGAAGCAGCAGACATCATCAAAATTTCTGACTGATATCAGTTTGAAGAGAGCATCAGAAGAACGTGACAGACAAACAAACCAGAGGAGGAACAAAAGAAAACAGGAGGACAACAAGTGGGTGTTGGCATCTGAAAAAGCTCCCACGGTCCCAACTTTTCCTTCCACAAGATTTGTGACATATTTCATCATCAAACTAATGGCTTTAGAGCTGTGATCTCATTAATGATGGCCATTATTTGAACACCTTAATGTGCCTCGTGTCATGGATGCAAAAATGCAATATCATGTCCGATAAACGGTCCCATTATTTGTCAGCATGAAACAAAAGAATGACATTTATCAGAAATGTAATGACTACGAATTGTTGCACTGAATCAATGTGGCATGATGCCCAGTTTTTTTATGTCTTGCATGGCTGATGTCTAATTGTTTCTGCAGAAAACTCATTAGGAGTCAGTTGACTGGAAATTCTCACAGGAGAATCACTGCAGTCATCTGATAACCTCCACGATCCCTTCCAGAGGAGTTTATTCGAAATCCTCTTACAGAGACAGCGAGAACAAAAAGCCTCTGATTCCCCCGAGGTGTAATGGTATTAGTACACCTGAGTATATTGTAGGAAGTCACATACAAAATACACTCTATTTGCTGTATATACTGCTTGATGGCAGTGTGGTATGTTCTGTGACATCTAGATGACTTTCCTCTAAACACACTGAGAGTAATAAATCTGAGGTGCAAACAATGACTGATCCTTTATCACTTACGCAGATAGATCATGTAGGTAATTAAGCAAGTGTGTGTGTAATATTAAAAATCACATAAGGGCATAAGAAAAAGATAGTTTCAATAGTTTGAATTAAGGAAATTCTGACTTTAGGACTCTTTGATGTCTTTGTAATTCTCTGATGAATGTGAACGCCTAAATGCCTCATCAGGTTTTTCCTGCAGTCATCAGTCTGAGTTCAGAGGCAGTTTGCCCTCTGCCTGTACTTGTACATGTCCTGGTCCCTCTCCTCTTGCCCTGCCCGCTCAGGGGAGTACTTCTCTGTAACGCTAGATGCATCCGTTGCATCTTCATCCCTCATTATTTTACCCCTCAAAGACCTTTGCTGGAAACAGGAGATGCTGTAATCTGAAAGAAAGGTTTAACTCTTTGTTGTGTCACACTGTGAGCTGTGTTGTCTAATTTCCTGTCTAGATGTGATTTGATGAAGTCGCCTGATGCTCAACAAAGGAAATACACTCAAAATGTTTAAATGTGGAAAACAGATTTTGTTGTTGCACAGGAAAATGTAAATGATATACAAACCTTTCTGCAGAGGTGCCACTAAGCTGCTCAGTGAGACATGATCTTTATTTTTTAGGCAAGTACATGGTGACTGTTAAAGCAGCTATAATCAATAATTGTATGTAAAAACAATGTATCACATTACTACTTGCATGTGAAAGGTGTTGCTAGTAAGGATGAACCCACAGATTATCATTCGACTCTGCTTCTCAGCTATGTGGAAATCATTTTTTTTTGTTTCCGTTGGCAACTTTACTGTTCAGCATCATTTCATCAGCATCATTTCCAGATGCAGCATCATATGCATTTTTGTTTGCAGCTCAAGAGCTCTAAAAACCCATTGTACTACAGCACCAAACGACAGACAGGCACAGGGAGCAACTAGCTGGTGAACGTGGCGGAGCATTTAGCTGGCAGATATTTCCCTCAGTAGAGACCAAAAACTGAATAGGATACTGCACTTACATTCATCAGGTGGCTGGAGACATAACTCCAAATGAATGCTAATGTTTCTCCGTATGTGATGGTTGGGTAAATAAGCAACTGTTTGCGAACACGTTTGCCATATCAACTTAAAAAGCGATGTCAGTGTCGTCTTTTCAGCTTGTTTACGCTGTTATTGCAGGGTTAATATTGAATTTCCGAATTAACATGGTGGTTATAGAGGCAAAAATGTTCATCATATCCAAATACAGTGCAACGTTTCCTGCCATTGGGACCCACAGGACAGACAGGGTGCACTTTACTTACTCAATATTTATTGTAGTGGCTCCTGCGGCCCAATTGATGCAATTTTCTGTGTCCACTCTCAACTACTTTTCACATGTTTAATGAAAATATTGTCTTGTGTACTGATATAGTTATTGGTCTTACTGGGAATCTTTCATTTATTCTTATTCTAAATACAAGATGTGACCACAGTCAGAGTAAAAAAAAAACCTAATTTAAAATCCTCTTAAAGCTTAAAGAAAATCGATTGCAGACGCAGTAGAAGTAGTAAGCCTTGCTTACATCTGATTAAATGAATCTGTCTGATTGCACCACTAACAGCCAAAACTCAATTGCCCGGCTGATGGTTTCTCTCTGTACTTTACTGCCTGATCTGTTCCACTTCAGCCTGTCTGTCCATAGAGGCTTTCACCCTGCTACATAATGATTGATTGCCATTTCTGTTTCATTTAGGAGTCAGGCTATAGAACAGGTAAATGAATTGTGGGTGGGTGCCTCTATTCTATGAGTGGGATGTTGAATGCGATGTATAAATGATCACAGTTTGACTGACATTTAATACCCGAACCTTATTTTAACTGACAGACTAGAATTATTAGTCGCTCCCAAACAGCTCGGCTCAGTTTGAGTCTGTCACAGATGACAACTAAACACACCTGAGGAACACGGAAATATAATTGGATGTCTAAATTCTTATAAAATAAATACTACATTGTCATTTTTTCATCTCATTTTTCAATTTCAGGTATGCTTTTGTGTAAGAAGGCCTAGTATTGGGGGTTTTTCTGACTCTTCAGTGCCACACAGGGAAAATGTCCACTGACAATCTGTTAAAAACACCAGAAACATTTTTTATTTGCAGTATGACGGTCGATCTGCATAATATATAAGAGAAACTGAAGAGCGATTTACCACTCTAGGCTTCACCTGTGTTGCAGGATTTCAGGTCATTCAGGTGGGATGCCAAAGAAATCCATCAAATGATTATGTTGTGAGGTAAAATCAATGGTGTGTTAAATAAATGATGTTGTTAAGTCAAAGGTGCATTAAATAAATGGTGTTAAGTGTGATGTTGGAATTAGTTTTAATCTAACCTGACAAGGTGCCACTTTTACTGGTGATGGTGCTCTAAACCGATCCTGATTCAATCTGAAGCTTTTAATTGCACCTGAGAAAAATTTAATTATATTAAATAATTTTCTACAACACATTCAATCAATCATGAGGTTACTCTGTGGAATTAAATACAAATGGAAGTGCTTGAACATGCTAATGAGACAGGAACACTGATTATCGACCAACCAAAATAAATGAAATGTACTAAACCTCAAATCTAGTGGCAAAAAAATCTGCTGTGAAGTTGCAGTTTGGTGTCACTCTCTCGTGTGTAGAAAGAAACGTGCAGTCTGTGGCAGGAAGTCAGTGAGGAAATAAAGACTACAGTCATTATTAATTGTCAGAGTTCGTTGTGCTGAGTGATCAATCTGTTGTTGAAGTTCGATTGGTGGGAGGTTGGTAATGGAGTTGGCCATCCGACTTTTAGACCGACTCTCTGCAGCCTGACTCACATATTGATGAGCGACTGCTGTACAGACTATAGAGCTCCTTATCTCACTGCAGCTTAACTGCAGTGAGATAAGGAACTTTTTTTTTTATCAGTGTCACTGTGTTCTTGCAGATCTCACCTATTGTTATCTTATCTGTTACCTGTATACTGTATGAGACATGTTTAAGTCTATCCTTCTGTAAATTTGTTCTCTTAGGGCATCTCTCAATACTTTCTGACTTCCCTACCCTGTCTGTGGCTCTCAGTCCCAAGCCCATTTATTCCAATAATGAAGATGTAAACCTTTAAAAACAGGTCGTGAATATATATTATCAACTTTAAAAAAGAAAAGATCATTTCCTTAAAGAACTGGACACTGTAGCTTTTGGCGAACGCTACTCAAAATAATATACAGTGGCTGTGTTGGTGGTAATGAAGGAACATGTCATCCAGTTAAACTGTGACTCAGATGTGTTTTTAATAGTATTTAGACAACAATGGAGGTTTATGGCACAGAGGAATAAGCTTTATCAAGCTTTGACTAGACACACAATACTTATAGTAGGATTATTGCTAGTTTTCATGTCTATGTGGAACTTGTTTGCAATAAGAAAAATAAAGAATATTGCCAGCCACATCCTTTGAAACAGTCTTTTTCATGCAATGTATTTGTACCATTGACTCCTGTCTCACGACTGACTGCAAATCTTGTCGCTTGTGGAGCAATATTAGATGGTGCAACACAGCTAGTTTCCTGAATTTTGGACTCTCCAATTCTTTATACTTTCAAAGGTCAGCGCTGTCAAGACAGTTTGCAATTGGTTAACGGCACAAATTAGCACGATAAGGTTGAACTTTAACATGATCTGCACAGATTTACTTCGCCTCTGTGAGCGAATCCACTGTATGGCATTAAAATAAATTGGTTCTGAAAATGCTGGTGTGACTGGGCCCCAAGGATGTGGCATTGGAGTAGCAGAAAAACACATACTATTAAATCTCTAAGGCATTTTATGTTCATACACAAAACAATGACACTTGATCTTGATTTGGATCAATACAAGGTGCTCACATATGTACTCACATTATGCAGAGCACTGATTAGCTCGATGTCAGGGGAATAAAAGAGCAGAAGCTGCAGGAAACAGGTGGTTCTCTCTTTCTGACCAAATGAGAATAGTTTGGTCATCTGCCCTGGACTGAGCTAAAGCTGGCAGTTTGGGCCCGCTCTGGTTGGCTTCTGGGCTTAGTTCTGTTAGGCGCAGGGTCAGCGTACCAGAGTGCCGTAATTACATTTGGCTCCCTCTCCCGCAACAGGATTAGGTGATTTGTGGCCAAGAGGCCTTTATAATTGCCCCTGATTACCAGTTGCCAGTGCAGTGTAGAGAAAGGTCAGTTGGTCTGCCGTTCAGACACCATTTGGGCCCATAATCCCTCAACACTTCGTGTCTGTGTCGTCCCCTCCCTCCTCCACACCTCTGAGCATGGAGCGCGATCTGGATCATCACATTTGTCTGTTATTGTCTGAATCCTAATTGTTACTCTTTCCCCGTCACTGTTCAGTGGATAGAAAACAGACAAACAAAGAAATACTGCAGCTGATATCGAAGAGTTACCTCCATGTATGTGGTCTATGTTTCTCTTCTTTCAGAGAACAGAGCCATGGGTAGCTCATTATCTTTGGCTGAAAATATGTGACCTTGTTTGGTATCACAAGAAAATAGATATAGTAATGGTGCATTGTCTGAAAGCAATTGCTTCTTTCCCCTTTCTCATTTTTGCCTCTCGTTAAGCTTTGTAAGGGCTTTGAGAAATTCCCTCAAGCCTCCTCAGTGTTTTTTTCCCCTAATGGAGGGATTCCTCCTCTTTTTTAAATTCAAGCTTTTGTTTGCCGCTGAAAAGGAGCCGCGTGTACAGAAATAATTAGTTATATTATGTGCAGAGATATAGGCATCTCCCTGCTGAGGTGAAAATCCTCCTATTCATCTAACTTCATGAAAATCCAATGTGTCTCTAGACAGTGAAGGCTTTACTACACAGAGGGTGAATTCAGTGAGAGTGTGAGGGAGATAATTTGATATTATTTCACTGGCTTTGTTCAAGACATTTTGCATATGTATATCTGCATATTCAGATGAACATCATGGAAGTATTGTTGTGTCAAATTAAAGTCGACTTAAAGTGAAATGAATAAATGGTTAAAATGTCCAGCTTCTACTACTCCAGTAGTACGAATGCAAACTTGATCAGTCCTACTGAAAAAAGGAGACCGAGTCTAAACATAGACAATTCCACACAATCACTGTCTTGTATGAAATGTGCAGCACGGTGAAATAATATTGAACAATTCCATGTACTTAAGCCCATCTGATAGGGCTGTGGGGGTATGTTGGACAAAAAAAGGTTGGGAATCACTGGATTCATTTAACCATTACTATATTTGGCTCTAAACATCTTTTCAAAGACATTTGGAAAGTGTCCTCGACTCTCACTGAGGCTGGACAAATATTTGCGGTCTCAACACAAAGCCTTTTGACTTGTCTTTGATGACTGCTTTGTCCCCTGTAAATCTATTTTAGCTGCCTCTGGATGGAGGACTCTGAGGGGTTCTTATAAAAGATTTATGTGAGAAATGCCATTTTAAACAGTGTCAGTGGCGTATCACAACATGCGTGTTATTGGTCCCACCTCCTGAGGTCCTTGGCTTTTCAGATAAAGGATAATGTGAATGACCCGGTGTGACTGTTTGTCCTCCAATTTGTTCTGCAGTTTCTTGGGATCCTGAAAGGTGCCTTTGGCTTTAAGCAGCGCTGCCTCTGAAGCCAACTGAATTGCTTAACTAGGTGAGAAATGAAGATTTATCTGCACATCTGTGAGGCGCTCTGGGTTCTCAGTCACACAGTGTATCTGAACCTCTCACTGCACACAGTCAACAGCACGCCAACTGAAGAGAAATTACACATTTGAAGTTTTTGTTCAAGCACAAATTAATTTATAAAAAGATTTTTTTTCACCTCATAGCTTTCAGTGTTATGGGTATAAAATCGTGACTCAACTTATTCTGTGCTTATTTGGACTATTTTATTTATTCAGGCTCCAGTCCCACATTATCGCCCAAACTGCCATTCCACCTTCATTTCCTGCCAGGCCCCAGCGCGGGCTCTCCCCCATCTGACCTCTCACACAGTGAACCCCATGAATGGACAATAGTGCCCTTCAGTGGGGCCCCATGACCATAGCAAAAGCCTGCAGCTGGAGCACATAGCGAGGCTGCCCTGGCCCGAGGGTAGGCTAACAGCTGAGAAAGATCACTGAACTGCCAAGGGGATTTTTGGAAATGCTCGGGGAATCACAGATGTGAGGGATAAAAAGTGGCCTCAACACCATGCGAGGGGATCAAGAGTTGGAGCTGTTTATTAGATGCAGAGGAGAAGCGGCCTTTAACAGGTGCTCAGGGGCTGGATGGTGGATCTGGAGCTGCATGAGGATGAACCTCTGGAAAGCCCCAGGCTATTTTTCATCAAACAAAGGAAGCAGGGGATTAGGGCAGTACTACAAAATCCATTGGATTTCTTGCTGGATGTCGAAAATAATAAAAGAATATTGTGTTTTTGGATGAAAGAATGAAAAACTAATTCAGTTTTTACCAGTCACAGGACTAAACACAAGGGTGGAAAGAACATTTACTCAAATACTACTCCAGTTTTAAGGTACTTCCATTTTATGCTACATTATACTTCTACTTCACTACATTTCAGAGAGTAATATAGTACTATGGACAGACAGAAACAGACATGAAATATTTTAGTCCTGTCATTTTGACTGAAAAGCAGCAAAATACAGAAATCTCTTGTGAAATATGCAAAGCTGTTCCATTTTTGGCAAAGTTGTATGTTTATGTCATATCATCATAGTAAGAAGCTGATTAAGAAAAAGGTTTTCAGGGCTTTTAAAGAAGTCATATACTGGCTTTATGTACCGAACCAAACATTGTGAATTATTCTGGTCCATTCATTTTCATTGTAAAGGTAGGTCAAGTATTTTAGTTTGTTTGATCAAATGTTATGCACAGAAAGCTGGTGGTGGGTTTAATAGTGTTATGGAGCTCACTGATGGAGTATTGACCTTGGCATTGCTTGTGTAATGAATGATCAATGTCTCTTAGTGAACATGTGTCTGTAACATGCTGTCTCTGCAGCACGGCTTCTTCTGACATCTTTGTATCGAAACTTACTGGCATCAAAGCAATCGCTGCTTGGCGATTACGAGCTTGTTTTGGTGCCTTGTTATGTCCCCTGAAGGGTTTCTAATTAGATGAGAAAAATCAATTATGACTAAAACACAGCAAACATGTCTTATCTTCACTTTGCCAGGGAGTTATTTGGTAGTTTGTGCCACGGGGCAAGTGCAGGCAAAAAAGATATATGCTAATGAGAATCAGGGAGAAAAGAAAAGTCAGTGTGGGAATAAGTCAGTGCAGACTTTGGACGAGATAAACATGATTAAAATTCTGCGATCATCATCATCATCATCACAAGGCTTCCTGCTCCTCCAGTCCTGTAATGATATGCTGTCCAAGAAGCCATTTACTCCAGCCAACACGGCTGCACACTAAAGTCGTCCAAATACTTGCCGGCGCCCCCGCTCTGCCTCTCCAAATGAGTTTTCATTAGCATAATGCTGTGTGCTGCTGCTTGGTGATTTCTTTTAATCAACCCCGGAGTCACTGGTAATTAGTAACAGACGACTAATGGATTCTGATGGACACTCTTGGCATCTCCTGACTTATCCTCGGCTGATTTGATACTAAGAGGAATACCACTGGCAGCTGGACTGACAAATGTATTAATATCATGGGATTGTAGGGGAATTAAAATAGGTTGACATCGATTTTAAAACAGCTGTCTCATAGTGAATTCGGCACATTTTAATATTCACTCCTACCTCAGCCATTGTCACTCAGCACAGGTTGTCTTCAGCACATTTTAGCTCATTGGATCTCAGATTTGACATCAATCTAATCTTCCCCCGCAGGGAAAAAAAACTATCCTCTGAACCGATTGCAGGAAATTGACATTCCCTCTACTGTTTCCATCTTTGGCTGTGTCTCGCAGCTTTGTTTCTCCACAGGACATGTGGTGATTGGAGTTCTGAAAGGTAATAGGAGGAATAATGTCCTGCAGTGCAGAGACACCGAGTGAAATGCTCAGTGCTTCTGCAGAGAGCAGGAAAAAAAAGTTGTTAAAATTCATAGGACGAAAAAAGGAATCAACTGCAGAATACATTACACAGCATCAACTGTTCCAAGGACAGGAAAGGTCAGACTGCTCGTCTGGCACACTGTCTAGCAGTCAATGGGACTGGTGGGACTACATTGCACAAGAAAAGATCGGGGATTAAAGCTGCACAAGTGCAAGCTCCAAATCCATACACACAATCTGTGATGGCTTCCCTGCATCACTGTCCACATATATATGTGTCCCCTGACAGCATGTGTGGGCTTGTATTTGTGGCACAAGCAAGCCCGTGCACAGTAGCCACTGACCCATTTCTCCTTTCAAATTTCCCAGCCACGCAACGCCCCAATGCTCCTCTTCACTCGGCTGCTCTGACCTTTGATAGAGAAGACTTAGAGATCATGTACCCTGCAGACTGAGAGAGCTGGTCTCCAACCTAATCTGTCCTGAGGCTGAGATTGATGCCGTCCAGGGCTTAGAGAAGTTCAATGCAGACATGTTCTTTCAACAGAATTTCACCAGGATGTGTTGCAGCAGGATTTCAAATTACCAAAGTTGTTTAATCAAGGATTGATAAGAACAATAGTTTCCCAGGAGACCAGACTAACATGCATTTAGCTCCCAGACATGCAACCTCCCAAACGTCATTCTTTGTCATTCTGTTTGCTTATGGCCCTACTGTTTCTTAAATATACACTCACGCCTACACACATAGAAACACACATAGAAACATGCCAAGTTCCCAAAGTTGGGCGAAAATTTGAAAAACTGCTTTCCCCTTCTTATCTCATGATTTTCCCCTCTATCGCCCTCTAACCCTCAGCTCCAAACACATACTCTTTTCTCCCTCAGAGTTCAAAGTTATGGCAATGCCAGATTAAATTTACGCAGAAACCCCACCCAGCCCGTCTCTCCCTCCTTCCCAGGGACTCAGTATTTCAACACAGGCCGGGAGGCTGGGTGTATGTATGATTGTGAGCCACACCCCGCAGCTGTGCACCTGGAACTGCTCCCATTCCAGCATGGCAGTGAACCCACACACCTGTTCACACCTGAGGCCTGCGCCTCTGGACCACCACCTCCTTGTCTGCCTTTGTTTCATCCATCAACTCATGAGACTGACACAAGCTGAGAGAGCAGGAGGTTTAAAAAAAAAAAAAAGGGGTCACTATACGTGTCTCATCCGAGTAATGTCAGGTATGTAACAGTCGGAGCTCCATGAACTGAACGTTATATGAAGCGGTCACTGTCTGGTTTGATTAGACATGTACTATTTTTCACATCTCTGTGTAATCTCACCCAGCCAGTTCAGCCAGCGCCTAACACAACACGTTAGCATGATGAATTCCAGGCAAATAGTTGACTAATTTTCTTACTCTGAGAGAAGTTCAGGATGGAAAAGAGTATAATTTTTGTCAACAGGTTTTGTGTGATCTTTGCAGCTTTTACTGGCTCTAAAATACACAATTATCTTTGGCAGCAGCATAAAGTTAATTCCCAACTTTATAACTTCAACATTTAGATGTATGCATTTTTACATAGACCCATTAAACAGCTTTATTCTTAATCTTAACAACACATGTCTGTGGTAAAATCTTCTAAAGTCAACTTTCACTTACTTAGCTTTTCACTGAGCTTTTGATGATATTCCAGGGCCTTCTTCAGCGAATGCAACTTACTGTCATCACATGGTTGAAAGCTCTGTTAAAAAGCAAAGTAAGTAAAACCTTGAGTTGAGAACATTTTACCACAGATATATTTGTTTCAAATATATTTCCCTATATATAACATGAAATATTTGTAACAAAATAAATTCATACGTTTATTTGGTCATAAATGAATTATGTTAAATAATTAAAAACTCAGCAAATCTGCTTTATTGGGACTGTGTGGGTGTGGTTTGATTACATTTGACTGACAGAGTCATCTCCCTGCCAACATAAACAAACTGTCATCAGATTAACACAGACCCACCTACTTTAAACTGGAGAGAAGACTTAACACAAATACAGACTTGCCTCATGTGAAATAAGTACACAATACATTAATGTGCATCATTGACGGTTTGCCAGCATTCTTTAAAACAACAAAACAACAACTCAATGAAAGTTAACTTTATTAGCTTTGATCATGAGGGTTAAATAACAAGGGTTTAGTTTCTGTTTGTTTTGAATCATGCTTTTGACCACCTGTCAGTGTCCCATATGGGTGACTGTGTCACTTTGCAGAAACAGCACAAACACTCTTGACTAATGACTTGACCACTCCAAACAAATGTGGGAGGTCTGAGCGCGCTCAGTTGCTCCACAGTGGGGCTCCCTGCTCTCCCTCATGCCTGCTGACAGGTAGCGTAGTAGACCATCTGTTGTGCTCTCTTACCGGTGTTTTACCTCAACAAACTGAATGGATTCGACAGGGGGATCGTCTGCAACTGTCAGGGTTGACCACCAGCATACACAAACATCGCAGAGAAAACAGTGGATTCAAGGAAAAACACAACTGTGGATACTCCTGATGCCATCAACCTGTAATGTTCAACTTTTTGTTTCCTTCCTCATCATTTACTTTCCTACATGTCCCAGAATGACTTTCAACAACTCCCAGAAAAGGAGCATGAACTTTCACTGTTATCTGTGGCTTATATGTGACATAGTTATCTTGAATTTAGATAGTGAAAATTTTGTAAATATTTTCTCAAAGACTGCAACCAGTGGTTGTATATTCTTCCTCATAAAATGTTTCATCAGTGTGATTTCACATGTTTGATCTATAAGTTTTTGATATTGCTGTCTGCCTTTACTTCAGTATATGCATATCCGTTATATACATTGGTAATAATTTGTGGAAAGAGCCACCTTAATTCACAGATCTGGTATCATGTAAATATATATGAACAATAATTCAACAAGTAATAACTTTTAGTCTTGTTAAATGGCAATTGGGTATGAATAATACAGTAACTATATTATAGGAAATTATAATTATAAGGTAAGCCTCTCAGATCCTAATCTGATCATCTTGTCTCATGATGAATTTAACTAGTAGATGACAGCTAACAATAGCCATATGGCAAGCCCTTTTAACATTTAATCAGTAGGGGTAATATCAGTTTTAGATATCAACAATTGCTTTTTGACTAGTTAGAATTCCAAGCCAA